>JAVSCE010016660.1:0-61385 GCA_032199065.1 Smutsia gigantea | reverse complement strand
AGGAACAAACCTGGCCATGACTTGATGTCGATTTCAAGTTGGGTAACGAATACATGAGCCTTGGTGACAGTCGTCTCTCTACTTCCCATGTGTTTGAGATTTTCTGTAACAGGACTCTAAGAAAAACCATCAGTGGCTTGTGCTAGGTGATGTGGGGATGCAAAGGGAAGCCATGCCAGCTGAACACCCACTGTGGGCAGGTCATTTGTCCTTGAGTGTAGGACTCACATGAGCTGTGAAGTGTTCACCCGAGTGGGAATTAGTTAAAAAACACCAACACCACCCGCAGTAATGGTGGTTACCAGCCACTGCCCAGGGAAGATGGGATGGCAGCAGAAGCAGGTCACGTGAAAGTCGTTGGTCTGGTGTCAGCCTCCACTGTTGCCTGTTCACCCAGCCTGAGCTGGGCAGCGACATTCTCGGTCACTGGCTGGGTCATCGTTCTCTGCCTCTTCACTTGTAAAGTTTGAGGCAGCGGTGTTATTAAACCCAAAGGCTGCTGTCACCACTTGAGGTGGAGCTGGGTGAGTAACCAGTATGAAGATGGCTTACCAAGTGAGATGGCTGAAGAGGGTGGGCCGCACACAGACCTGGGGTCCCATCGCAGCTCTGCCACTTCCTGGCTGTTACTCGGGGCAAGTATTCCACCTCTGGAAAACGGGGTAACCTCCTGTGGTGCCACCCAGATCTGTGTGAAAACATGTCCCCGGTGCCTGGTTTATGGTAATCTCAGTATGCAGAAGCTGCTCTCAACAGTTACCCACAATTCCTGCAGTGCCCTGTGAGATGGCAGACTGCTCCCCCCTCGGGGGACAGGCTGATCAGGTTGGTGTTGGACTTCGGGTCCAGGACTGACTTCTTCAGAAGGGCAGGTCTTTCAGCACTGACCTTTCAGTGAATGAGTGATTCATCATGGCTGGCTACCATGCCCACGCCCACATGTAAGGCACGGAAAAGTCTAGAGAATATGGCCCGCGTTGGTAAGAGGCCTGCTGACGGCTGCACCCTGCCGGTCAGCATGCTTCAGGCACATAGCTGTGAGAAGGGGAGGCCAAGGACGTGTGTGCCAGCGTCTGTGAGCAGGTTTAAATGGAGCTGGTTACCACCTGAGGCCAGTCCGCTAACACTGCTCTGGCTGGCAGTGGGCCAGGCCCAGTGTGTCCCTATGTAGACTTAATTCCTCCACCAGCACAAATGAGATCAGAGGGCAGGGGTGCAAACCCTGTAGGTACCAGTTACCTCTGCACAGAGAGAAATGTAGGCAGACCCTATGCCTGACCCTCGTCAAGGGGAGCCTGAGGAAGAGCAGAAATGTAAGGGCAACACAGCCCGACTGTTGTGGACATGTAACTGCCCACAGGCATATGATCATTGGAGTGTGTCAAATGTACAGAAACAGGCCTCTTAGAACTTGTGGGGCCCAACCTGTACTTTGATCTAAGTTCCTCTGGTTAATTACACAATTATAATGCTTACTTGATAAAGGCTGTAACCTTTCATCTATAGCACATCACGAGACACAGTCCTTGGTGGTCCTGTGAATTATATGAAACACCTTAACAAATAGACTTAAATGGTAATATTTCTCAGTTATTATATTTAAACACAGTATTATAGTAAGATAGGAGACATGTATTTAAAGGTTTCTAAACATCACTTTTGTTTATATAATTATATGCATATAATGTGCATACATATATATATAGAGAGAGAAAGAGATGTATAGTACAATATAAATATATATATTCAGCAGGTAAGGGCTAACGAAATCTTTCCCCCTCTGCATGAAAGTGTGATCTTGGTAACTTTCCAGCTGTGTTCCCTGGGAAACTTGACAGAAGTGGGTTGTCAACTATGTCACTAAGCAGCGTTGCTTATGGTCAGAATGACCCTGTATTGGTGAACTGCATCTCAACTGGGACAACCCTAAATACCTGCTGGGAAGCAGTGACGGGCTTTGCTGCTTGTAGTGATTCTTGTAACTGGGCATGTCCCTTGTGGGGACTCTGGAAAGTTCCTGTGTAGTTGTTGTAAGAGATTCAGCTCTGGTGGCTTGTAAGCCAGGGAGGCTCCTGCACCTGCCCCTCATGGGTCTTGGTTCTTGTACCGGAGCCGTGTCCCAGGGGGCCAGGGAGACTCCCTCTCGGCTGCCGCAGGGACTGCCTCGAGGACCCCTCCTTCCACTGAAGGCAAGAGCCCCAGTGCTGCACTCTGGCCCTGCTGGGCTTCCTGCCCCATAGCCTTCCAAGAAAATCCAGTGCCCAGAGCAGACTCTGTTGGACTTGTGCGCCTGAATGCAACCTCACTGCTTTTATAAATGTATATGTATGTAAGCATGTGTGTGTCCACGCTATGTGTGGTTATATTATTGGGTTATATATAACGTGTGTGTATAGATACTATCTGTGTGTATATACATATACTCTATGGGTGTATATGTTTATATATATGACTGAATTTTGTCTGTGACTGTATTGCAGTTACCGTCGGGCCTCCAGGAAACATCTGGGTGACCCCAAGAGAAGGCTCCCTCATCGTCAGGTTCTCCTCTCCCTTCAACATCGAGGCCTCCATGGCCACTTTTTTGTATTATGTCCATTACTGGGAAAAGGCAGGAAGACAACAGGCAAGAGCATTTTTCTTCTTTGTTTTGATTTTCTTCTCTTTGGAATTTCTGATATAGCAAAAAAAAAAAAAAAAGGTTGACTTTAAAATGGACAAGGAGAGCAAATATGCCTGTATCGCCTCCAAGTCTGAGACCTGAGCTGGTTTTGAATCCTCCTCTTCAAGCCTGTGTTACTCCTCACTGTGTGGAGACTTGCCTTCTAGCAGATGGGTCTGAAAAGCCCCTCTCTGTGACATCACGTCATTCCCGTTGTTGGAGTCCAGAATTCGCTGGTGTTCATGGTGCCTTTGTCGCACTCTGAAGTTTGGAGAAGGTTCTGGTGGGCCTATTCCTACAATAAGAAATCCAGTACCACAGTCTGCAGGATTTAGCTCTATGTAATTTCTCTGGTTTGCATGGTCCACAAACAGGGCATAGGGAATAGGTGGAGAGTTGACTGGAAGGAGAGAGAGCGCTCTAGGGAGAAGGACCAGTAGGTCTGAGAAGGCCCAGCACATTTGGAGACCTGCGAGGGCTTGGATCTCTCAGAAAGGAAGGCCATGTAAGGAGTGGGTACGGCCAGCCATACGGTTGACAAAGGTAGGTCAGACCACAGGGGCCTGGGCAGCCCTCTGCAGCACAAGAAGAAAATGGTGGCATTTAATCATCTCCAGTGCCTGATCATCCAAGCTGCATATGATGAGGTTTTATGATCTGTGTAAACTTCATGATTTCCTAAATTCAGCATTA
This sequence comes from Smutsia gigantea, assembly GCA_032199065.1. Classification (NCBI taxonomy): domain Eukaryota; kingdom Metazoa; phylum Chordata; class Mammalia; order Pholidota; family Manidae; genus Smutsia; species Smutsia gigantea. The sequence continues at coordinate 58,030 of JAVSCE010016660.1, read as the reverse complement.
TTTTAATTTTTTTTGTTTTTCATTTTCCAGTTTTATTGAAATATAATTAACACACATCACTGTAAATTTAATGTGTACAGCATAATGCTTTGACTTGCATATATTCTGAAATGATTATAACTTTTTATAATAGTAAAGAGTTTACGTTTATTGAGATCTTTCTTTGTGTCTGGCTGGGCCAGGCATTTTAGATACATCATCTCATTTAATCTTCACACTGGCCTGTTTCTCAGAGAAGGAAACCAAGTGGTTAAGTCACTTGCCCAAGATCAGCAGCTGACAGCTGCAGAGAACCTGAGGGTCCATGCTCTGATGCGTAGTTTTTCTCTCACGCAGCTGATATTTGCATTTTCTTTTGGTTTCTTTATGGTGAGTCTAAAAACCCTGGGGAATGCAAAACTAACTGAAGAAGAGACTCTTAGCATATAGGGAAAAAGGAAGTAATCATTTCCCTTAATCAGAGGTCAAAGTCTAGTCAACTGGAATAGAGGCCTGAAAGAATCCAGAAGGGATCCCCATTTACCCCTTTCAAAATTATCCATGTATACTTTGGACTTCCATGAACAAAAGATTCTAGAGCTAAAATGATTCTGAAAGCCACTGATAAGATCTGCAGCCCAGCCGTGAATCTGTTCATCAGGGGTCCCCAAGACCAACCCTAGATTTGTTCAAAGACTCACAGGACTCGACATATACTTATACTCATGGCTATGAGTCATTGCAGAGAAAGGACATAAAATCAGCAAAGGGAAGAGGCACATGGGGCAAAGTCCGGAGGAATCTAAACACAAGCTTCCAAGAATCCTCTCCTGCTAGACTCCCACAGGACACACTTAATTCCCCCAACCACAAGCTGTGACATGTGAGATGTCGGCCAGGGAAGCTCCTTAGAGACTCAGTGCCCAGGATTTCTGCTCGGGTCTGGTCACACAGGCACCTTCTCCCTAGCACGAAGCAGAATTCCCGACTCTGAGACGGAAAGCCATTGCATCTTCATATGGCTCACCAGTTTTCACAGAGAAAATTTGTCCACTGCAAGCCGGTGACTCTTTAAAAACAGATTCTCCTTATTCTGTGGTTATTGGGCTCACTATGAATTTAAGGAAACTTTGGCAACCATGGGAGCAGCTTGACCTTGTCTGTGTGGGTAATTTACATGCGTGGTTGTTGATGTTTCTTACATAGGTTAAAGGCCCTTTCAGGAGCAACTCCATTGTGTTGAATGATTTAAAACCCTTAAGAGTATACTGTTTACAAGTCAAGGCACAGCTGTTCTGGACAATCGAAAACATCTCTAGACCTGGACATTTAAGCAACATATCTTGCTACGAAACAACAGCAGATGGTAACACAGGCCTTCTTATGTCCTTTCTCAGCTGGGAGAGGAATCCGCCTGGAATAGTGAAATCAGAGGTTGCTTGTTAGGTGAAGGGTGGTGGGAGTGGGGAGATGCAGGGGGGAGGGACGAGAAGAGAGTGCATAAGCAGCTCCTGCAGAGCTCTACAGTAGCAAGAGCCGCCTGACAGCCAAGGCTCTATTTTAGGATTGCCTTCACTAGCTGTTGGTAAGCATCCGGGGCTGGGTGGAGGAGGGGGAGAGTCTATCCATTTTACTGGGACATGGATGCTGTTTAAGCAGTCGGCAGATGGAAAATTATCCAATGTTTGTATTGTGTGCAGGACGGTCATCTTGTTCACTTTCATGTCGCCTTTTTAGCCTCTACCAAGCTTCAACAAGTCATCCTGATCGCTGTGGTGACCTTTCTGTTACTGTTGGCACTGGCAGGGGCCTGTTTTTCCCTGGTCCTGAAGTACAGAGGCCTGGTTAAATACTGGTTTCACTCTCCGCCAAGCATCCCGTTACAAATAGAAGAGGTATGTGTGCACACATCTAGACTGGTGACATGTCAGCACATGGCCCCATGGCAACATCTTAAGAGTACAGCAGTGGACAAAGTCATGGACACAGATTTGAGTTAAAAGTGGTACAGAGCTATTTATATACCTATTTTCATAGCCACATTCTTCACAAAAGCCAAAAGGAAGAAGTGAAAGGTGGAGTCACCCCAAGTGTCCATTGACGGATGAGTGGACAAATAGAATGTGGCTTGTCCATACAACAGAATATTATTCAGCCTTTAAAAGGTTGGTTCTGACACCTGCTACAACATGCACGAACCTTGAGGGACATTATACTAAGTGAAATAAGTCAGTCACAAGAGGCCAAATCCTGAATGATGCCCCTCACGTGAGAGAATTAGATTAGTTAGATTCATAGAGACAAAGTAGAATGGTGGCTACCGGGGTCACGTAGAGGGCATGGGGACTTAGTGTTTAATGGGCACAGAGTTTCCCTTTTGCAAAATCAAAAAAGGCCTAGAGATGGATGGTGGCAACAGTGCACAATCATGTGATTGTACCAAATGCCACTGATCTGGACACTTAAAAATGGTTAAGATGCTAAATTTCATGTTTTGCGTATTTTACCACAGATTTTTTTTTTAAGGTGTTGAAGTTAGCGAACATGGCTTGGCCAAGAGATTGGCTGCAGTAGGTCCCTCTCCCAAGCCAGCACATCAATCATATGCTTTTTGGAGAAGGCCCCAGTGGAGCCTGGCTGGAGGGTGCAAAGACAGTAGAGACAGTAGTTAAGAACATGAGCTTTGGGTCAGACAGTGAGCCCGTCAGCGGATTCTTGAGTAAACACACCCAGAGCTGCGAGCACAGGCCTCACACACCAAGTGTTCACCGGCTGTTGCTCGTATTTGAAAAGAAAAAAATGGAATGGGTCATGTAGAAAGTCTTCTTTCTATTCTTGCCCATTGCCAGCCCCCTGAAGCTCTGTGAGGCAGCCAGGCCCCCTAAGGACACAGGACATTCTTGGGATCAGAAGTGTGTTGATAGAAGAATATTTTAAAGGGTTGCTTCTGCAGGCTTATTCTCTGGTAAAATCTGGGTGAAGGCACCGAGAGCATAATCTCATTCTGTTCCATCTAGAATGAATAGTGGTAGATGAGGTTGACATCTGTAAAGACAGTGGTGCTTCTAGAAAGGGTGTAGTCAGTTATTTTCCTTTCTCCGTCATGAGGTGTTTATAGTACACAGACATACAAATTTTGTGTTAGATTCCCTAGGAGAACCTCCATACAAATACAGCATGGTTCCCCTTCTCTGAGGCATCTAAAATAGTCAAACTCACAGAAGCAGAGAGTACCACAGTGGTTTCCAGGGCCAGGGGGAGGTGGAAATAGGGTTTGCTGTTAACGGGAATAAACTTCCAGTTCTGCAAGATGAATGAGTTCTAGAGGTCTGGGTGCATCGTGCCCCTGGTTAGTACTGTATTGTGCGCTTAAAAATTTGCTAAGAGGGTAGAACTCCTCTTCCATGTTCTTACCACAAAAAAAAAAACCTTCCCTGGTTATTATCACCACAGAAGAGCAGCTCTCAGCCAGTCTCAGCATTTTACTTGCATTAATAATCTCGCTGTGACAACAGAACTATCAGTGGGGCCTCAGGAAGTGAATTTACCACTAGGTATTCCTTTGGGGCTTAAATCTAAAATATATAGTCTTTCAGTCCACTTTCCTGAGAAAGTGTGAAAAACACAGTACACATCAAAGAGATCTCAAGTTACATGAGAACAATGAATCACGTCTCACTTACATTTTCGAGGTTTCACAAATGCACATGATTCATCTACGTCCCTCTTTCACCCAGCCTGCCCTAAGTGGCCTCAAGCGTCGGCATTTCCAAGAGCCAGGCCCTGGGTTCTTGGAACTTGGTGGGTTGGTGGCGAAGCCTGCAGCCAGGGAGGGGGGAAAAGGAAAGGGAGGCTGTGGCCCGTCCCTTTCCACGGAGCACCCGTGCTTTCTGGCCCCTCAGGGCAGCACTGGCTGTCGCTGACTGCTTGGCATAGGCTGTGTGAGATAGAAAGGACCAGTGGGGGAGTGGCTGAGAAAAGTGCTCGAGAACTTTCTTTCACTCCTTGGGGGTGAATGAGAAGACCCGTTTCCACCATCAGCTGAAAAGTTAGAATTCCAGAGAAACATTAGGGTTAGTACTAATATTAGGTTTAATAATCCACAAGCAGTATAACAGTGAAGCAAAACTGAAGGAACAAAAGAGCAGCAGACTCAGAGACTCCAAGAAGGAACTAGTGGTTATCAAAGGGGAGGGTGTGGGAGGGCGGGTGGGGAGGGTGGAGAAGGGGATTGAGGGGTATTATGTTTAGTACACATGGTGTGGGGGATCACGGGGAAAGTGGTGTAGCACAGAGAAGGCAAACAGTAAATCTGTGGCATCTTACTACACCCAAGGACAGTGACTGCATGGGGGTATGGTGGGGACTTGATAATAGACATATATGTAGTAACCACATTGTTTTTTCATGTGAAACCTTCATAAGAGTGTATATCAATTATACCTTAATAAAAAAAAATTGAAAAAAAAATCCACAAGCAAGCTTGCTTTCCAGCCCGAGTCCTGCCCTTTCCCAGCTTTGGAGTATTACTTCAGCTGGATTTGTGAGGACAGAAAGGGTGTTCAAGTTCTGTTGTTCCATTGGCGGCCAGAATAGAAAGTTAAACCTGAATAAAATATGATCGTGCCAGCCAAAGCTGAAGGCAGAGGTCTGGGATTGTGAACTCATCAGCTAATTATGATGTTGGTTTTCAACCTCTTCAAGTATTTGAAGAACCCGGCTCAGCCTATCCTAGAGGCCCTGGACAAGGACAGCTCCCCGAAGGACGACGCCTGGGACTCGGTGTCCGTCGTTTCCCTTCCAGAGAAGGAGAGAGATGTTCTCCAAAGCACTTTGACCCAAAGCACTGGTCCGGTCCACCAGCCCATGGGAAGAGGACTCTGAGCCAGCCAAGGCTGCTGTCTTGTCGGGACTCCACGGAACCCAGGACTCCATGTCGCTGTTGCAGAAAGCCCCATTGGTACCTGGGGAGAGAGAGTGGGTCTCGTGGGTGAGACAAGCTTATTTTTTTCCCCAAAACTAGAATTTTCTAAATCATACATGTTTCGAGAATGATTCTACAGAGATAGCCCAGAAAAATGAAGATTTCTCTTGAACACTAAAAAGCCACATCATTGTTTGTTAGCAGAATGGCTCCAGCACGCCTGTGATGTTTCGTTCAGTGTTGGTTGGGCCAGGCCGTCTGGAGACCCGGTCGTTGCGTTGACTCTAGCAGGTCGCATAAGGGACACTGAGCCCACACGTCCAGCCTCCCAGCTTAAAATGTGATTACTCCTGTAAATATCTCCTTTGTAATTTAAGGAGTTTTTTTCAAGCTATTAAAAGTATGTGAACTTTTTCCTCTCTACTTTGCCTTCTTTATTTTGACCTCTCTTCTGCAGTTTCAACTTTTCAAAATTATTATCTCTAAACTTGTTTTCTGAACACCCAGTAGAGCTCCCGAGGCCTCATGGTCACTCAGCAAGCACTGTCTACGTGTGTCACTGATACCTTGGAAAGGTACAAAGGGATTCTCAGAAGCTACATTAGCACTTCACGCACACAGGTGGTGAGTCCCCTGCATTGACCAAGGCAGGCGCTTGTAGGCAGTAAACACGATCAGCTAATGAACAGGAGTGATACCCACTGGGCATGCATGTCTTCTGATTATTTCAAGTATTGAGGGGCTCTTTTGTTCAGAGGGTATAGATTAAAAACCCATTTATATGACTCAAAGCCTTTAGGAAATAGATGTGTTTCTTCACCCCCAACACATACACGCACACACAAAGTGACACCATGGCTGTAAGGGCAGCTTTAGAGAGGCCCCTACTGGCAACTTAACCTTGACAATGAGAAGAGGGGACGTGGAGTGTAGGCATATGAAGCTTCTTGTACTAGTTGATGGAACCACCTTCTCTCAGTTGGGGCTGTGCCACTGGTGAGGAATTGGCTCTTGGGCTGACCTAACCAAGTATAATGTGTCCTGCTGTCCAGAGTGACAGGAGATAAAAGGACACCCACCCCCCAGTCCCCCTCGGGTCCTCTCATGAGACATCCATGTTAGTAGGTGCACCTTGAGCCAGGACAGGCTTGGAGGAAGAGTTACTAGATGAGATTATTGACACCTACCTCAGGGCATTTAGGGGACTTAAGATAGAAGAGCTTCCCCCATTGGGCCATGGGGTGAAGCCCCATGAGGAGGGGACGAAGATATACAAAGCAGAAGGGAGAGCAGAGTAATAGTTGGAACCCAGCGGAAAGGGAGTGGCTAGTTGGGGATGAGCAGACTGGCCATGGGACCAGATTCTATAAGGCTAAACTGGGTTCAGGGCAGAATGGGTGTAGTGTCCCGGGGCAGGAAGGCACTGGGGCTCAGGCCCAGAAAGTCCCTTCTTAGTTGAAGGCAACGGCTTAAGTTAGTGACAGACGCAGAGCCAGCGGGTCCAGGCACCACTCTGGGGCCAGGCTCTCCAAGGTTATTGCCTTATGAGGAGGGGCTGACACAAACACCAAACTGCGTTCCCCAGAGTCCAAACATGCTGCCCTCTGTGGGCCCCTTTACCACTCTCTGAACACCCTGAGTAGGGGTGGGGCTGGCCTGTCGTCTAGGGGGAAGAGCAGGAATTGTTTCATAGTATTTTCTAAAAAAACACCTGTTCTACTTTGTAAAATAAATGACTAATCAATGGCATTAATACTTAATGCTAATTTGGGAATCCAATTTCTAGTCAAGCCAAGTACATAATCATAAAGTATTTGGGTTTGGAAGCAATCTTACAAATCATCTATAACAGAGCTGCACCCCATGTTCCAAATGCAGCCTGCTCCCTGTTTTTGTGGCCTGAAAAGCAGGAATAGATTTTACATCTTTAAATGGTTGAGAAAAATCAGAATAATAATATTTCATCTCATATGAAAAGTATATGAAATTGAAATTTCAGTGTCCATAAACTTTTACTGGAACCCAGTCATGCCTGTTCTTTTCTCTGTCATTATGGCTGCTTTTGCACAGCAAGGCAGAACTGAGTAGTTGCCACAGAGACTGTATGCTTACAAAGCCTAAAATAGTCACTACGTGGCTCTTGACAAAAAAAGTTTAATGACCCCTGATGGAGACAAGGAAGTGCTCAGTGCAGAAGAAAACACCCACTCCCGTTATTTAGGTTTCTACAGTTACAGAAGGTCCCTACCAGACCCCATTTAACACTGAGATGATTGATTCAGGGGTCACATATTACATGGAAGGAGAGGAATTTAATTCTTGCATGTGCCCAATAGAGCACATTATGGACTGTGTACTAGGAAGGCTGGATAGAGTTAGTGTGCACGTCAACGGAGGAGAGTAGGCCCACTCCCCTGCTGACCTGTAAGGATGCCATTGTGTGAATTAGACAAAGACATCCATCTTTCAAGACACTTCACCTTCCAGTGACAGGAATTTTCTTCCTGGTCTCTCCTGGGCTGCGCTATGAATAGCGCCCCCTGGCGTTCCACTGTGCTCAGCCGTGCAGACGGCGGTGGGGACCGCGGCGCCCGGGGAAGGGAGCGGCGGGCGGGGCGAGCCTTGGGCTCTGGAAGGTGCGGAGGCCGGTCGGGGGAGGGGCTGTTGGGCAGCGGGTGGGGAGCGGAGGCCCCGGGGCAGGAGCTGGAGGCCGGGTGGGGGCAGAGAAGACTCCGTGTCTGTAGGACAATTCATGGGAGAAACCACTGCTGCCATCTCATCCGGAACCTGTGGGCGGGGGGGACCTGCCTGGGTCCTAGCTGGCGCTTGGGGCATCGGCCTTTGGGACTTTTATTTCACTTACAGTCTCTTTTATCTCTGTCCGCAATGTTTAAGTAAGTCTGAACAGTGTAATTATGCGCCTCTTGAAACTGGAAAACAACCACGTATCTCTTTGACGTGCCCTCGGGCCCTCGAAAACAAATTTGCCATTTGCCAAACAGCCTGCCTCTTAGATGAGAACATCCTAAACTGCCCTGTTTGGTGGGAGCGAGAGTCTACCCGGGCACTTCGCCGGGGGCAGTCAGCCCTCCCTGGCCTTCCGTGCTGCGCACGGGCCCCCTCTGGAAACCGCGGGGGGGTGGGGGCTCTCGAACCGGCACAGGCGGAAGGGGCTGCCTCCTCGCTTCCAGGTGAGGGGGCCAGCTGGCTGCACAGAAAGGGCAGGGAACCCGGTCCACATGGGTGCTGGTGCCTGGGCCCTTGGAGCAGCACGTTGCCCAGGGGAGGGCGCTGGTCAGGGCAATTCACAGCACCCTAAAAGCCCTGAGCACAACACTCCCTAAAATTTCATCCTAGGATAGAAATAAAGGCAATTATTAAATTACCTTTATTGGGCCCCCAGTTATTAAAAAATGGCAGGCCCTCCAGGTTTCTTTACATACACACCCCTAGTAAAAGCATGAAATCACTTGCAAAAGATAGTTTTTCCTTGCAATTAAAGATATTTTTCCCTGTAATTGAACAGTGGCATGACTAATACTTTATAATGAATATGAACATGGATTAGACACGGTTCATTTTCGCATTCAGGTGAACAGAACGATTCGATATAGACTCTGGGTAGTATGTGTGTTTTGTAGCTCAAAGTGTAAGCGAAGGCCTAGGCCCTTAAAGAGCTGAGTCCAGGTAGTGCCCTGAGGTAAAGGGCCTGGCGCTAAATTCAATTAATCATATGTTCCTTGACTAGTTCCTTTCTGAAATGTTGCTGTGAACCTTAATATGACTGTTTGCACCTCCAAGTGTCACCTAAATGTCTCAAGTGGCCTGCCCCATGCTTCTACTGAAAGCTGTGCACCGCAGTTAAAAAGAAAGACACAGACCCAACATGGGGTCACTTCAGCCAGGCCAGGTCACCAACCCAGCTGAATACCTAACCTAATTGCAGCTTCAGCCTCCCCCCAGAAATGTAGTCAGTGAGGAATTTTCTGGTCAGTGTTGTCAAGGTTAATGTCACCTACAGCCTCTCCATCCCCAAGGAAGATGAAGTCTGCCACTTAATGAGGTCCCAATCCTTGCTGCCTCCCACCACACATCACGCTGGAACGTGTCTAGCGTGATCCTTTAGGACACCAACTGGATGTATCCATGCCACGTCACTTGATGTATTGATAAATGTACCCTCTTCTCTGTACATATCCCCTGCTGTAGAAAAAGAAATCGAGATGTCTCCAAACGAAGGGGCTTTGAAGCAGTTTACCGAAACTCCTCCCAGGTTACTTCGCTGGCCATAATCCTCAGTAACACTATGAATAAACTCTGTCTTTTCTAACAGAAGAGTCGTGTTGATTTCAGTCCACAGCATGCATAGTCAGAGCCACACATATTTGCATAGGTTATGTGCTACACAACACAGATGTACACTGCAACCACAGCTGCTCGTGATCCTGATTTATAAGCCACTGAAGTTCCAAAAATACTTCTGGTTCCTTTGAGACTTAGAATTTCCTCATGAAAGACTGTTAAATCAATGGTGAGGTTTCCATGCTAACTTGCAAAATCAGATTTAGAACTTACTCCACCAAAATGCCCCTAGTGGGTTTCAGATGGTAATGTGAATTTCTTCTTTCTACTCCATGTTTTCCAGCCATTTTCTATGAGGATATTCCTTTTTACAATGAAATAATATCACATGTATTTTATAAGATGAAAGCTCAACGATTTGGCAGGAGACGCTGGGATGCAGGGGGCTAAACGCAGGCGAATTTCAGGATGAGGCCAGACCTTCCCCCCCACCCCCGCATGGGGCTTTCTTCAGCCAGGCGAGAAGCATTTATACACGTAAGGTAAAATTTCTAATTTATTACACACAAATTGTGTATCTCCTCTGCCCCATCACAGGGCCACTTCAGTTCAACTCCGCATAATTCTGTTAGCAAAAGACAACAAATTTGTTCTATTTGATTTATTAATCGGTCTCTCTCCCAATAAGGTACTTTAGTTATTTACAAAGGAGAAAAACAGCAACTTTACAGGGGAGAAACCGGATGGACACCTTGAGCAGGCAAATAAAGTTACAACAGGACAGATGTGTCTTGAAATCATGTCCTCAAAACCTCTTGCTGGTATGTCGTCCTGACAGCCTAACAAACACCGCTTCTGTGGTAGACCTGCCCCAGACCAGTAACCCGAATGTAATCATGAGGGAACATCGGCCAAACCCCAACTGAGAGGCAAAGCAACTGTAAAGTGACTGAACTGCATTCTTCCAAAGCACCTGGTCGTGAAAGACAAAGGCTGAGGAATTGTTCCAAAGAGTCACTGAGGGGGCATGACATCCAAATGCAACGTGTGACCATGGGCTGACTTCTGGAACAGAAAAAAGGCATATTCTTCTTTACTAAAAGGCACATTAGTGAGGCAATCGGCAACATTTGAATAAAGTGCTTAGTACTGCATCAGCGTGGACTTCCCCATCTCGGTCTTGCGCGGCAGCCATGATTCGCAGAACTACACAAGATGAATTCAAGGGTCATGGGTAAAAAGTCATCACGTCCACAGCATTTGGTCAAACATCTTAGAAAAACCTAGACTAAAGTGAATGTGGTAAAAAAAGTTAACATATGGGTGATCTGAAGATTAAATTGGATTCTGAGCTATTTTTCTAACTCTTCTGTAAGCCTGAAGTTATTTCCAAGTAACAGTTACTCAATCTCTAAATTCACAACTTTCACAACCAGAGACAAACACGCTTCACATCACACTGAATCCCTTTTTGGCACCCTCAGTAGATGCCCCTAAATCAAAAATCCGGGACTCCCTGTGCAGGCCTGATTCACGAGGGACTAGAAGGCCTGTCCTGCCACACTTACTTAAGGAAATTTGGAATATCCTATTTGCTACAGCTAAAAGAATTAAGACACATATTATCATCTGAAAACCCTTTGTAAAATGACTTCAGCTGTGTTAAAACTGCTACAGAAAATAAGCAGCAGCACAGGCTCCAAACAAAACAAAAACCAACCCACTCTGGACTGATTTTTCTTAAGGCGGCACGCCACCTTGTGACGAAAGGCTAAAAAGCCATCGAGGGAGGAAGGTAACACCCCTTAGGCAAAACCATCAGGGACAGATAAGGGCCATTTATTGATCACTTACTGTTTCCAGGCACTATGCTAGGCTTTTGCTGTTGTCAATTCTCAAACACTTACAGATAGGCAGCCTTGTGCAACATAGCAAAAAAGGGGCCATGCCAGATTTAGGGGAAAGTAAACCAAACTAAAACAGATCCATAGTCCCCGAGAACCCCAACTCCAAAACCAGAAATCTCTAGTAACAATGCACATTGAAATACTCTTCCTCCCATCTCCATGCTCTCCATTTTTTTTTTCTCATCAGTCTGGCCACTGGCTTTTCCCAAGGCCACAACATTCACACCCAAATTGTCCTTTCTTTTTGTTAATTTTCTGCATTCTAGCTATTATTCAAAAGCTACCATAGCAGCAGTTTCTCCAAACTTTATTTCTCAGTGTTTCACAGATAAATTTCCAAGTGTCAAGTATGAAAAACGTCACTGAAATGACACCTCACTCCTAAAAATATACAATGCACATTTTACAAAAAGCTTTAAGAAAAAACTTTAACTTAGTTCAGTTCAAGGGCTTGTCTTGCCAATGGGTTTCAGCCCCGGGCAAGTTCACTATGGATTCAATGTGAGCAAAGAAATGACAGTAGAACATTCTTGGGGTGAAAGGGTTATACCCAACTTTATTTCCACAGTGGCAGGTCAGTCACTAAAATCCCTTTCACTCAGAGCAAGTCTGCATGCCGCAAGCCGGCCTCTGCCTCTGGGCCTCTGTCCTCGGTGCTGCCACCACTCCAGCCTCTCTGCTCTCCTGCAGCCTTGCAGCCATGCCACTGTGTCACCCAGAGCACTGGGCAGAGCTCTTTATATTATATAGAGTCAATAACAATGCATTGCCCACACGTGTTTGGTGAGCTAGCCAACTAGGGCCAGGTGAGAATCCTGGCCACAGGAACCTTCAATTTATCCACACTCCACCCCTCCAGGATTCTCGCCTCTCGGTCTTTGCACCCTCAACCCTCGGCAATGGTCACTGTGAGAGAAAGCTGGAGCATTGTAACCAAATTCCATAATCCATAACAATATACAAATAACACAAATTACAACAAATTATCAACTGAGTTAACCAAAAGGACCATGGGTGGGCCTTATAATACCCACCTTCTCCAGCCTCCCCACCAAAAAGTCTTGCAGACACACAGGCCCATCCTGTCACTTCATCTCTGCCTTCTGCTCCGTCCGTCCTCAGCCACCGGAACCGCTCCAGTCATCCAATTTCTCTCTGCTCCTGCCTTTTCAAACCAACCCACATCTGGGTCCTCGCAAACTTCATGGGGCCCTTTAAATTCTTCCCTCAAGAAGCAGACCATATTTCCTTTTGTGCTTGAGCCTGAGGATAGAAGCAGAGCAGGGGGTGCTCCGCAACCTAAGGAGGGGGCTGCACCTCTCCTGGAGGAACCCACGGTTGCCAAGTCCTTCTGGCTTTCCACCAGCTTTCCACCAGGCGGGGTCTCAACCAAGGAGGGGCCTCCACACCCACTGGCTCATCAAACCTCTGCTCCTCCATTTCTGGGGCTGACGGCTCCACTACATGCTTCACCTGCACCCCCCTGGCACCTGGCCGCCTCACTCTCGGGCTGCTGCTTCTCCAGCTGTTGCTCCTTCCCATGCTGCTTCCTCTTGGGCTACTACAAAATCCTTTACTATTTCTCCAGCACTCCGTAGTGACACCATTTCATTCAGCAAAATTTCTTTCTCTTGCAGTGGAGCCCAGTCCTCCACCCCTTCCCAGTACCACATGTCCACAGGGGACACTCAGATGTCTCCCCGTCCATAGGTGCAGCCTGCTGAAACAGTCCTCCCATGAGGGCAGCCTGTTCTTTTTCCTTGGTCACCAATGCATCCTGCCGACTGTCACCAATTGTCTTGCCAATGGGTTTGAACCCCAGGCAAGTTCACTATGGGGTGAAAGGGTTATACTCAACTTTATTTCCACAGTGGCAGGTCAGTCACTAAAATCCCGTTCACTCAGAGCGAGTCTGCATGCCGCAAGCTGGTCTCTGCCTCTGGGCCTCTGTCCTCGGTGCTGCCACCACTCCAGCCTCTCTGCTCTCCTGCAGCCTTGCAGCCCTGCCACCATGTCGCCCAGGGCACCAGGCAGGGCTCTTTATTATAGAGTGTAGTGAGCTAGCCAACCAGGGCCAGGTGAGAATCCTGGCCACAGGAACCTTCAATTTATCCACAGGCTTCTCAAGCTTTTTTGACCGCAGCATTCTAGGGGAACACCAGCGTTCTAGGGCAGCTTAGGAAATGCTGGCTGTTAGAAAAGCAGGGCTTCACACTCACAGACGCAGGGTCTGAGCCGTGATCCTAATCTGGGCAAGTTACTTGACCTCTCCAGTTGAAGTTCCTACCTCCAAATTGTGAGCATGAAATGAGACAACACATAGGACCCAGAAAGTTCTCAATAAATGTTAGCCATTGGTGTTCAGTGGGAAAATAACATCGCAGAACAGGGCCCTAAAATGGGAAGACTTAGCTGGTGGTAGAGTAATGAATGAGGACAGAAGTGGACCGTGATGGAGATGACGACGAGAAATAGCACTATCTTAAAGGACAAAGGTCAAAAGCTCTTTAGCTACAGCTGAGCTTGTTTATATGCAAGTTCACCTTTTTCATTTTTAACTCCCAAACCAGTGCTCATGGCAGGCTCCAGTCACTTGCAGATATCCATAGAGTTGCAAGCTGAGCATCCTGACCTGCTCAGATCCCAGGAGAGGTGGACAAGGCCACACTCTGCCCTCGTTTCAGCTCTCCTACTGAAAGTGTCCTTTCCCTGGTCTACGCAATGCCACGGTTTTTCACATTTTTGTGTTTTGTCGGTGATTTGTGTGTGAAATGGCCCCAAACTCAGTGCTGAAGTGCTGCCTCACGGTGCTAAGTGCCATGAGGCTGGGATGGGCCTCAAGGAGAAAATGTGAGAGTTAGAGAATCATCCTTCGGGCATTACGTTACAGTGCGATTTTGAGCTCAAGGTTAATGAACAGAATTAAAGTGCTTTTTCTTTTTTTGGTATGGTTAATGTACAATTACTTGAACAACATTATGGTTACTCGACCCCCTATTATCAAGTCCCCCCCACATACCCCACTACAGTCACTGTCCATCAGCGTAGTAAGATGTTACAGAATCATTACTTGTCATCTCTGTAAATACTGCCTTTGCTGTGTCCCCCCTGCCCCTGGCTACATTACATGTGCTAATCGTAATGCCACTTTTCCCCCTTATCCCTCCCTTCCCATCCATCCTCCCTAGTCCCTTTCCCTCTGGTAAAGGTTAGTCCATCCTTGGGTTCTGTAAGTCTGCTGCTGTTTTGTTCCTTCAGTTTTTTGTTTATTCTTATACTCCACAGATGAGTGAAATCATTTGGTACTTGCCTTTTTCTGCCTGGCTTATTTCACTGAGCATAATACCCTCTAGCTCCATCCATGTTGTTGCAAATGGTAGGGTTTGTTTCTTTCTTAGGGCTGAACAGTATGCCATTGTGTATATGTACCACATCTTCTTTATCCATTCATCTACTAATGGACACTTAGGGTGCTTCCATATCTTGGCTATTGTAATAGTGCTGCAATAAACTTAGGGGTGCATCTGTCTTTTTGAATCTGAGAAGTTGTATTCTTTGGTTAAATTCCAAGAAGTGGTATTCCCAGGTCAAACGGTATTTCTATTTTTAGTTTTTTGAGGAACTTCCATATTGCTTTCCACAATGGTTGAACTAGCTTACATTCCCACCAGCAGTGTAGGAGGGTTCCCCTTTCTCTGCATCCTCGCCAACATTTGTTGTTCTTAGTCTTTTGGATGCTGGCCATCCTTACTGGTGTGGGGTGATACCTCACTGTGGTTTTAATTTGCATTTCCCTGATGATTCGTGATGTGGAGCACCTTTTCATGTGCCTGTTGGCCATGTGAATTTCTTCTTTGCGGAACTGTCTCTTCATATACTCTTCCCATTTTTTAATTGGGTTTATTTGCTTTTTGGGTGTTGAGGCATGTAAGTTCTTTATATATTTTGGATGTTAACCGCTTGTTGGATATGTCATTTACAAATATATTCTCCCATACTGTAGGATGCCTTTTTGTTCTGTTGATGGGGTCCTTTGCCGTACATAAGCTTTTTAGTTTGATGTAGTCCCATGTGTTCATTTTTGCTTTTGTTTCCCTTGCTCGAGGAGATGCGTTCAGGAAGAAGTTGCTCATGCTTATATTCAGGAGATTTTTGCCTATGTTGTCTTCTAAGAGTTTTATGGTTTAATGACTTACATTCAGGTTCTTGATACATTTCCAGTTTACTTTTGTGTATGGGGTTAAACAATAATCCAGTTTCATTCTCTTGCACATAGCTGTCCAGTTTTGCCAACACCAGCTGTTGAAGAGGCTGTCATTTCCCCATTCTATGTCCATGGCTCCTTTATCATATATTAATTGATCATATATGGTTGGGTTTATATCAGGGCTCTCTAGTCTGTTTCATTGGTCTATGGGTCTGTTCTTGTGCCAGTACCAAATTGTCTTGAGTACTGGGGCTTTGTAGTAGAGCTTGAAGTTGGGGAGAATAATCCCCCAGCTTTATTCTTCCTTCTCAGGATTGCTTTAGCTATTCGGTCTTTTTTGGTTCCATATGAATTTTAGAACAATTTTCTCTAGTTCTTTGAAGAATGCTTAGGCATTTTGAAAGGAATTGCATTGAATCTGTAGATTGCTTTAGGCAGGATGGCCATTTTGACAATATTAATACTTCCTATCCATGAGCATGGGATGTGTTTCCATTTATTGGTATTTTCTTTCATTTCTCTCATGAGTGTCTTATAGTTTTCAGAGTATAGGTCTTTCACTTCCTTGGTTAGGTTTATTCTTAGGTATTTTATTCTTTTTGATGCAACTTTGAATGGAATTGTTTTCCTGATTTCTCTCTCTGCTAGTTCATTGTTAGTGTATAGGAATGCCACAGATTTCTGCATATTAATTTTGTATCCCACAACTTTGGTAAATTCAGATATTAGATCTAGTAATTTTGGAGTGGATTTTTTAGGGTTTTTTATGTACAATATCATGTCATCTGCAAACAGGGACAGTTTGACTTCTTCCTTGCCAATATGGTTGTCTTTTATTTCTTTGTGTTGTCTGATTGCTGTGGCTAGGACCTCCAGTACTATGTTGAATAGAAGTGGGAAGAGTGGGCATCCTTGTCTTGTTCCCAATCTTAAAGGAAAAGCTTTCAGCTTCTCGCTGTTAAGTATAATGTTGTCTGTGGGTTTGTCATATATGGCCTTTATTATGTTGAGGTACTTGTCCTCTATACACATTTTGTTGAGAGTTTTTTTATCATAAATGGGTGTCAAATTTTGTCAAATGCTTTTTCAGCATCTGTGGAGATGATCATGTGGTTTTTGTCCTTCTTTTTGTTGATGTGGTAGATGATGTTGATGGATTTTCAAATGTTGAACCATCCTTGCATCCCTGGAATAAATCCTACTTGATCATGATGGATGATGTTTTTGATGTATTTTTGAATTCGGTTTACTAATATTTTGTTGAGTGTTTTTGCGTCTATGTTCATCGGTGATATTGGTCTGTAGTTTTCTTTTTTTGTGGTGTCTTTGCCCGGTTTAGGTATTAGAGTGATGCTGGCCTCATAGAATGTGTTTGTAAGTATTCCCTCTTCTACTCCTTGGAAAACTTTAAGGAGGATGGGTATTAGGTCTTCACTAAATGTTTGATAAAATTCAGTGGTGAAGCCATCTGGCCCAGGCATTTTGTTCTTAGGTAGGTTTTTGATTACCAGTTCAATTTCATTGCTGGTAATTGGTCTGTTGAGATTTTCTGTTTCTTTCTGGGTCAGCCTTGGAAGGTTGTATTTTTCTAGAAAGTTGTCCGTTTCTTCTAGGTTGTCCAGTTTGTTACCATATAATTTTTCATAGTATTCTCTAATAATTCTTTTAGTTCTGTGGTGTCGTAGTGATTTTTCCTTTCTCATTTATGATTCTGTTTATGTAAGTAAACTCTCTTTTTTTCTTGATAAATCTGGCTAGGGGTTTATCTATTTTCTTTATTTTCTCGAGGAACCAGGTCTTGCTTTCATTGATTCTTTCTATTGTTTTATTCTTCTCAATTTTATTTATTTCTGCTTTTATCTTTATTATGTCCCTACTTCTACTGACTTTGGGCCTCATTTGTTCTTCTTTTTCTAGTTTCGTTAATTATGAGTTTGGACTGTTCATATGGGATTGTTCTTCTTTCCTGAGGTACGCCTGTATTGCAATATACTTTCTTCTTAGCATGGCCTTCACTGCGTCCCACAGATTTTGCAGTGTTGAATTATTGTTGTCATTTGTCTCCATATATTGCTTGATCTCTGTTTTTATTTGGTCATTGATCCATTGATTATTTAGGAGCATGTTATTAAGCCTCCATGTGTTTGTGGGCTTTTTCATTTTCTTTGTGTAATTTATTTCTAGTTTCATACCTTTGTGATCTGAGAAGCTGGTTGGTACAATTTTAATCTTTTTTAATTTACTGAGGTTCTTTTTGTAGCCTAGTATATGATCTATTCTTGAAAATGTTCCATGTGTACTTGAGAAGAATGTGTATCCGTTGTTTTTGGATGGAGTGTTTTGTAAATGTCTGTTAGGTCCATCTGTTCTAATATACTGTTCCATGCCTCTGTCTCTTTACTTATTTTCTGTCTGGTTGATCTGTCCTTTGGAGTGAGTGGTATGTTGAAGTCTCCTAAAATAAATGCATTGCGTTCTATATCCCCCTTTAACTCTTGTTAGTATTTGTTTCACATATGTAGGTGATCCTGTATTTACAGTAGTTATATCCTCTTGTTGGACTGACCCTTTTATCATTATGTAATGTCCTTCTTTGTCTCTTGTGACTTTGTTTTGAAGTCTATTTTGTCTGATATAAGTACTGCAAGTCCTGCTTTTTCTCACTATTAGTTGCATGAAATATCTTTTTCCATCCCTTTACTTTCAGTCTGTGTATGTCTTTGGGTTTGAGGTGAGTCTCTTGTAGGCAGCATATAGATGGGTCTCATTTTTTTATCCATTCAGTAACTCTATGTCTTTTGATCGGTGCATTCAGACCATTTACATTTAGCGTGATTATCGATAGGTATGTACTTATTGCCATTGCAGGCTTTAGATTCGTGGTTATCAAAGGTTCAAGGGTAATTCCTTTACTATCTAACAGTCTAATTTAACTCAATTCGTATGCTATTACAAACACAACCTAAAGGTTCTTTTTTTTTCCTCCTTTTTCTTCCTCCTCCATTCTTTGTATGTTATGAATCATAATCTGTACTCTTTTTCTATCCCTTGGGTGACATCTATTTAGCCTTAGATATTCTTCCGTCTATAGGAGTCCCTCCAAATTGCACTGTAGAGGTGGTTTGTGGGAGGTAAATTATCTCAGCTTTTGCTTATCTGGAAATTGTTTAATCCCTCCTTCAAATTTAAATGGTAACTTTGCTGGATAGAGTATTCTTGATTCAAGGCCCTTCTCCTTCATTGCATTAAATATGTCATGCTACTCCCTTCTGGCCTGTAAGGTTTCTGTTGAGAAGTCTGATGATAGCCTGATGGGTTTTCCTTTGTATGTAATCTTTTTTCTCTCTCTCGCCACTTTTAAAAGTCTGTCTTTATCCTTGATCTTGGCATTTTAATTATTATGTCTTGATGTTGTCTTCCTTGGGTTCCTTGTGTCAGGAGATCTGTGCACCTCCTGGCTTGAGAGTCTATCTCCTTCCCCAGATTGGGGAAGTTTTCAGCAATTACCTCCTCAATGACACTTTGTATCCCTTTTTCTCTCTTCTTCTTCTGGTTCCCCTATAATGCAAATATTGTTCCGTTTGGATTGGTCACAGTTCTCTCAATATTCTTTCATTGTTAGAGATTCTTTTTTCTCTCTGTGCCTCAGCTTCTTTGTATTCCTCTTCTCTAATTTCCATTTCATTTACCGTCTCTTCTACTACGTGTAATCTGCTTTTAAATCCCTCCATTGTGTTTCATTTCAGATACGGAATTTCTTAATGATTGAATCTCTGATTTAAATTCGTTCCTGAGTTCCTGAATATTTTTCTGTACCTCCATAAGCATGTTTATAATTTTTATTTTGAACTCTCTTTCAGGAAGATTGGTGAGTTCAGTTTCATTTGGCCCTTTTTCTGGGGTTTGTGAGATTTTGGTCTGTACCATGTTCTTTTGACGTTTCATATTTCTCTGTGGTGCCCACTAGTGCACAGAAGCTCCAGTCTCTGGAGCTGCTCAGCCCGTAGAGTGAGGTTGGGGGTCATAGGGGATCAGAGCTGGTGCCTGGGGGGAGGAAAGATCTGTTTCCTGATTCCTGTGTGTGGAGCCTGTCTCCAGTGTCAGAGCCAGTGGGCCAAGCACACGGGTGTAAGCCTCTGTGCTTTGCGTCTTTAGCTGTTGTAGGCTGGGCCTCCCTCTGGCTGGCCTGATGCCAGCACAGTGACTGCCAGTTGGCGAACTGGTGCCGGTAGGCTAGGAGAAAGGTGCAGCAGGCTGTGTCACAGAGGGGGGCCTCAGAGCTGAGTAGGCAGCCAGGGGAATGGGGCACCTGAGGCTCCTCAGAGTTCCCAATCAGCTGGGCAGAGCACACCCAGACAACCTTGCCCAGCTCTCCCTTCTCCCATGCAACAAGCTCCATGCAAACCCCACCCTTTCAGCAGCCCTCTTGCTGCTAGGAAGCCTCTCAGACTGCCTGCCTTTCCTCTGACACAGAGCGGCGGGATGTGGATCCCCTCCTCCACAAACGGCCGGAGTGTCAGTCTCTCAAGCACTCTGCCTGTCCGAGCTCCCCAACATCCAGAGCACCACACAATATAGGCTTCTGCTTGCAAAGCAGATCTCCAGGGCTAGGTGTTCAGCAGTCCCAAGCTTCTACCCCTCCCTGCTCCATTTCTCTTCTTCCTGCTGGTGAGCTGGGGTGGGGGAAGGGCTCGGGTACTGCCAGATCAACGTTTTCGTACGTTACCCCTTTTTGTGAGGTCTGCTCTGTTCCTGAGGTCTGTGTGCAGTCTGGTTCAGCCTTCTTTCTTGTTGCTGTTTTAGGTTTAGTTGCAGTCTGGTTCAGCCTTCTTTCTTGTTGCTGTTTAGTTGTATTAATTAACTGTATTTTTGTACTATTTGTGGTTTTTGGGAGGAGTTCTCTGTCGCACCTCTCACACTGCCATCTTGAATCTCCTTAGAATTAAAGTGCTTTTAAAGAGAAAGATCCATGAAGCAAGGTTATGGATTGATGGTTGAGGAAAATGTCATGGCCAGAGGCTAACCGAAGCCTCCATTTCCCCTAGGAGCAACAATTTGCTAATTCAGTGTTGAGGCGACTTTATTGAACCAACCTATCGCAGATAGCGAGAATTGAGGCTAAGGCTTGGAAGTGTAAGGTATGTGGAAAGGGAAAAGAAGAGGTGGAGAAAATATTTGGGGCTTGGTCATAATGAAACTGAGGGAAGGGGAGGATAAGAAAAGTGAAGGCTGTCTTTGGATATCAAAGAACCAGGCTGGAAATATAAATTAATTTTCTTTTCATAAAATGGAAATACAACAAATGTTTTTGTTATTTTTATGAAATAAAATATTTTCAGGAAAATGGGGGTGGGTTGTGAAAACAAGGATTGTCCCAATTCCCTGAGGGTGAAGAACTACTCCAGGACTAAATAAGCATGTCCTGGTTTTTCTCAGCAGTTCTTTGGAAAAGCACTGAACCTATCAACCATTTCAAGGCTATTCCTTTGTTTTTATCAGATAAAGAAGAAAAACAGTCAACAAAGTGACTCAAGCAATAATTTCTACTCCAATCTTTCCTGTCTGAACAGATGATACAGTGAAGAGATTGCTCTGAAGTAACAGCACAGTCTGTGAACCGCAAAATGTGACAAATTGTTTAGAGGAGAGTAAAATTAACATCCAATATTTCTCCCTCAGGATTTAAAATGTT
Source organism: Smutsia gigantea (assembly GCA_032199065.1). Classification (NCBI taxonomy): domain Eukaryota; kingdom Metazoa; phylum Chordata; class Mammalia; order Pholidota; family Manidae; genus Smutsia; species Smutsia gigantea. The sequence goes on along the minus strand of JAVSCE010016660.1, from coordinate 37,019 downwards.
GTTACCTAAGTTTAAAACATCTCAAAGTAACCCCATGCTTTTACAAACTTTCATCAGAATCAGAGTGAGGGTGGGATGACAGGAGAGAACAGGAAAATTTGGGATAAATTTATAAGATTGGCAGAGTTTATTTCATATGAATTAAGTCTAAAATGCAGCATGAAAAATATGCTCCTGAGTTGACATTATGATTGAAAACCTCCCACCACGTAAAAATGTAGAAAACCTGAGTTCGATGTATTTATATCAAACATTCTCGGGGTTCTTGCTCAAGTAACAAATGCTATGTGGTTTGACAGCATCCATCTTTCAGTCTTCAGTCTTCCTAACTTCACTATGCTGATACATGCCAAAAATTTATATAATGGAAAAATCTAGCCTCTGTGTTTTTTCATCAGTGGCAATAAAAAAAGGATTACAAGGATTTTAGAAACAGTAATTAATAATTACTGGTTTTAATATACTGTAAGCAATAAAATAGAATGCTCTGGTAATATTGGTCTGCAAACAAACACACACTAAAGAGACACTCAAATTCAACAGCCACTGAATCTGTGTAATGGGATTCTAATGATTGATGTGCCACTGTGGGAATAAAGTTGGGTATAAACCCTTTCATCCCAAGAATGTTCCATTGTCATTTTTTGGTCTCATTGAATCCATAGTAAACTCGTCCAGGGCCGAAACCCACTGGCAAGACAATTGGCCACATTGGCAGGATTCGTTGCTGACAGAGGAACAAAACAGGCTGCCCTCATGGGAGGAGTGTTTCAGCGGGCTGCGCCTGTGCATGGGGAGACTTTCGAGTGTTCCCTGTGGACATGTGGTCTGATGTGGCTTGCCTCCTGTGGGTAAAGTGGGGTTCCTATGGCCAGGATCCTTGCTGAACTTAGAGCATCTGATGATGTGACTGGCCTGTTGCTAGGCTGCCGCTTCCACAGCTTTAGGCAATAAGCCATTATTGTGTTAATATAAAGAGTTCCACCCAGTGCTCTGCCTGAGATGGGTGGCGGGGCTGCAAGGCTGTAGGAGAGCGGAGCGGAGCAGGAGTGGTGGCAGCACCAAGGGACTGACCTGCCACCTGGAAATAAAGTTGGGTATACCCTTTTCACCCCAAGAACCCTTTGCTGTAAATTTCTTTGGTCACACTGAATCTATAGCGAACTTGCCTGGGGCTGAAACTCATTTGCAAGACAATTGGCAAAGTCGGCAGGGTTCATTGTTGACCAAGGAAAAAGACAAGCTGCCCTTATGGGAGGGGTGCTTCAGTTGGGTTGCCCCTGTGAATGGGGAGACAGTGGATTGTCCCCCAGTGGGTATGTGGTCTGAGGTGGCTTGCCTTCTAGAAGACTGGGCCCCACTCCAGGGCTGGAGGCAAGTGGAGGTGACACCTGAGGCTGTAGGGGTGGCCCTTGGTATAGTAAATTTGAGAAACAGAGTGCCCGTGAGGCAGCAGGGACTGTGGGTTGGCTGCTTCTCACAGTATTAAAAAAGTCTACAGAAGAGAAAGACACGCTCCTGAAAAAGACCCAAGAAATGGCGGCACGAGAACGCGAGCTGCAAACTTCTGTGGGTTCGCTGAAGAAGCAAGTGGCACTGATGCGAGAGGAGATGGCACGAGAACGCCGGCAGCAAGATGCCATTGAAGAGGTAAAAGATTCCTTACAGAACGAGACAGCAGCGCTGCCAGGTGCCCTGAAGGAGGAAAAGGCCATCAAGGAAAAAGACTAACTCCTACGGGAAGCACAGGCAGAGGTGGCACGAGAACGCCAGCAGTGAAGCATTGAGGTGAAGGTAAGAGAGCTGCTGAAGACTGAGCTAGCATTGCTGCAAGGCACAGTAGACAAGGTAAAGGTTGTAGCAGAGGAGGCACTCGGGGGAGGGGAGAGAAAGGTGCCATCAGCCCCAGAAATGGAGGAGCCGGGGAAGGATGAAGGGGTGGTGCCGGGGGCACCAGCCCCTCCTGTATTGAAAGCACACCCAGTGGTTGTAAAGAAAATAAAGACCCAGCAGCTGAAGGTTCCCCAAGGAGAGGAGCAGCCCCCTCCCCAGGTCGTGGAGCACTCTATGCTCCGCCCCTATACTCAGGCTGAGCTGGTGGATTTGGGCTCCCGCTTTAGGCAGAAGCCCTCAGAGTCAATATCAGCTTGGCTCCTGTGTCTGTGGGACTTAGGGGTGGATGGAATTGTTCTGTCGGGATCAGAGATGGGAAAGCTGTCTTCCCTGACAGTGCAGCCTGCCTTGAGGCAGTGATTACAAAACGCACATCAGACCCCACGGAGTCACTCCCTCTTCAGTTGGCTCATGGCTGCACTTCGTGCTGTGTGGCCCAATCTGGGTGATCTACCATCCTCTCCTGTTAGATGGCAGACATATGCTGAACTCCAACAGGTGCTATGAGAGCTAGGCATGAGAAATGCCATCTATAGTCCAGAGAATTATGGCCCAGATGAAGAGATTTTCACTACTGGGATGAGGAATATCATACTTCAAACAGCTCCTACATCCCTCTTTGGGTCTCTAGTGGCCATTCTTTCCCCTCACTTAGGGCACCCCATAAGCGAGGTGACACGTACAGTAGCAGACTGAGAGGCTGAAGCCATGAGAATTCGGAAAGAAATAAGACCTGTTGCTCACAAGAAGAATTTACAGGGCGCCATGAAGGTTACGAGGACCCAGATATGGGTTGATTTCATACGGGCAGGAGCAGATGAAAGGAAATTAGATGGGAAGTCAAATAGGATCTTACTAAAGCTATGGCAACAGCTGAAACCAGAGCAGCAGTTCCAGCCATTAAGACCAAAGAGGCAGAGATCAGAGACACAGCCATGAGTCTGGCCTGTGTGTTTGCAAGACTTCCTGCTGGAAAGCGAGCCAACCTCAACTCAAACCCACACAGGAAGATGATTGGGGAACATGGTTTGACTGAGGGGAAAGTCAAGGTATCTGCCCTGAGGGATGAGGGGGGGACCGGAGACCACATGATGGCTGGAATGGACATGCTTTGGACTAGATCTGCATGGTGCTTTGAACCTAGCTGAATCCTCTGGCTTGAGGATTATTATAACTTTTGTTACCTTTATCTTAATTTTTATTATCTCTGAGTTGTTGTTATCCTCTGCTGCTGTTGTGGAATCTGGTTACAGTGCTCCAGCTTTCTCACACAGGGACCATTGCGGAAGATGGAAGTGTGTAGACTGTAAGGCGAGAATCCTGGAGGGGTGGAGTGTGGGTAAAGTGGGGTTCCTATGGCCAGGATCCTTGCTGAACTTAAACCACCTGATGATGTGACTGGCCTGTTGCTAGGCTGCCGCTTCCATACCTTTAGGCAATAAGCCATTATTGTGTTAATGTAAGGAGTTCCATCCAGTGCTCTGCCGGAGACTGGGTGGCGGGGCTGCAAGGCTGTAGGAGAGCGGAGCGGAGCAGGAGTGGTGGCAGTGCCGAGGGACTGACCTGCCACCTGGAAATAAAGTTGGGTATACCCTTTTCACCCCAAGAACCCTTTGCTGTAAATTTCTTTGGTCACACTGAATCTATAGCGAACTTGCCTGGGGCTGAAACTCATTTGCAAGACACCTCCTAAAGGACTGGGCCCCACCCCAAGACTGGGAAGGGGTGGAGGTGACACCTGAGGCAGTAGGGGTGGCCCTTGGTGGAATAAGTAGGTCCTTTGAGAAACAGAGTGCCTGTGAGGCGGCGGGAATGGTGGGGAGTTTTTTTCTTACAGTACTGAGAAAGGCCGTAAGGGAGAAAGACCTCCTGCAGGAAGCACGAGAAGAGGCAGCACGAGAATGTGAGCTGTGAGGTGCTGTTGAGGAGATAAAAAATTTTTTGGTGACTGAAATGGCATCACTACAAGGTGCCGTGGAAATTGTAAAGGATGTCGTGGTAGCACGAGAAGCAGTAGCACGAGAGGGCAGGCGGCCAGGTGCCGTGGGGCAGGTGAAGGATGTAGCAGAGCCGTGAGCCCCAGAAATGGAGGAGGAGAGGAGGTTTGATGAACAGAGGTCCTGCCGGTGTGGAGGCATCAGCCCCTTCTCGGTTGAGCCCCCACCCGGTTCAAAGTTGGTGGAAAGCCCGATAGAAAATAAAGACTCGACAACCGCGGGTTCCTCCAGGAGAGGAGCAGCCGCCTCCCCAGGCCGTGGAGCACCCCGTGCTCTGCTCCCATCCTCAGGCTCAAGCAATGAAAGCACAAAAGGAAATACGGTCTGCTACTCGAAGGAGGAATTTAAAGGGCCCTGTGAAGGTCATGAGGATCCAGATGTGGGTTGATTTGATAAAGGCAGGAGCAGACAGAGGGAAATTGGATGGAAAGTCAAATGGAATCTTACTGGACCTGTGGCAACAATTGAAATCTAAGCAGCAGTACCGGCAACTGAGGACAAAAAAGCAGAAGCTAGAGACAAAGCAACAAGATTGGCGTTTGTGTCTGCAAGACTTTCTGCTGCAGAAGCTGGAGAAGGTGGGTGTTGTAAGGCCCACCCGTGGTCCTTTTGGTTAACTCATGTGACTAGAACTGGTTTGAATACAGCCAGGATGACCACTTGGTGGCAATGGATCTCCTCAGGCTTGGGGGTTATTATAATTTTTCATAATTTTTGTTATTTGTATATTGTTATAGCCTCTGTTGTTATGGAATTTGGTTACAATGTTCCAGCTTCTTTGCACAGGGACCACTGCAGAAGATTGAGGGCACACAGATTGAGAGTTGAGATTCCTGGAGGGGTGGAGTGTGGAGAAAGTGAAGGTTCCTATGGCCAGGATTCTATATAAAGACTATATAAAGAGCTCCACCCAGTACTCTGAGTTACACGGTGGCATGGGTGCACGGCTGCAGGAGAGCAGAGGCTGGAGTGGTGGCAGTGCCGAGGACAAGACTGAGACGGCTGCGGGGGTAGAGACTCCCAGAGGCAGAAGCGGGCCTGCTGCATGCAGACTCGCTCTGAGTGAACGGGATTTTGGTGATTGACCTGCCACCATGGGAACAAAGTTGGGTATAAAAAAACCTTTCATCCCAAGAATGTTCCATTGTCATTTTTCAGCCTCACTGAATCCATAGTGAACTGGTCAAGGGCTGAAATCCATTGGCAAGACAGAGTCACATCTACTTTTAAATGATTATGAAGGCCTCTGTCTTTTCTAACTCACAATATCTGTAAGAGTGGATCCTAACATTCTTTTTTTTTAATGAGAAAACAAACAGAGGGAAACTAAACAATTTGCTCACAATTAAAAAAAAAAGTTCATGGCAGAATCAAGAATAGAAAAAAACAGCCAGTATTTTCAGTCGCTCCTCCTGAATGCCCTTTGCTAGCTTTCACACTAGCATTTTACAAATGTGAGCATAATGTAGTTCTCTTTATTCCACTAGGAGAAACTACTTCTTTGACTGGGTCCCCTGAAAAATGAACAGCAAACTGATTTTTGCGGTTCTTTCTTTTTTCTCCAAAAGACTGAACAATATTAGAATGTGTGAGAAGTAATATTTATTGCCACAGGTTACAAGAGAGTGGAAACAAGTAATTCCTCTTACAACTGGTTGGAAGCAAGACAAAGTTTACTGACATTCTGAGGAAAAAACAACAGAGAGAAGTGATTAAACAAGACAGTTTGGAGACAAAGGCACAGCGTTCCACAACTGCTTCATACTCTGTGCACAGTAAATCCTCTCAGAGAGGAGAGAAGGTAAGCGAAATAAGGCTTGCATAGAATACCACTGATATTATTCTGTCTTACAACAAAAGGCTCTATAAAATCCCCCTGGAGGAAAAAATTGCAGCAAAAAACCTGTATAACAAGGGAAAGCCAGGGCAGCAATAAAGACCCAACTGTCCCTCTGAAATCTCCCACAGGAATACACACAGTGCAAATGCAGTGTTTCCAACTCAGCTTAGCAAGTTTTTGACTGGAGTTTGAACTTTCAGCTTAAAGATATGTTTTGCAGGAGGAGGTCCCCCAAAGCTTGAGAGCTGCAGTGAAAGAGACTTGCAGTCAGTAACTAAGTGGATGAAATGACTAATTTTTCACTAGGTCATAATAATTCTCTTTGGGAAGAAGTGCTTTGGGAAGAAGTGCTTTATCTTGAAACTAATTTTTCTTTTTGCTCTATGGTTCATGCTTTTTAAAATGCAGTTGTCTCAAACTTGCTTGATATTGAATTTTGTAATATCAGATAATAGCAGGCTGTCAAAAGAGAACCCCAGGAGATAGATTATTTAAGCTGCTTTTGTAAGAAGCACATTGCTGAGCTGCCTTACAGTCTTTTCACAGGAACCTTATAAAACTGAGTTTATCTGATCATGTATTATTATCCTTTCTCTTTAAATAAAGTCATATTAGAGTAATTGTTTTTAAAAGAAGCTTTCAGACGAATCCTTCAGGCAATTAAAAAATCTTCATGTAAAAGTCCACTTCTTTAATATGTAAGAACAAATATTTTCCCTTTAAAAATATCTAATTTTTAAGCCAAAATAAATTACAACTTGCTGAAATGCCCCTTTTAATGGCTCAGTGCTTATTTCAGATATACCAAGCTGAATTTTTTGCACAGCTTCAGAAATTAGAGATACTGAAACAAAGTAGTTGACTCTGAAATGACATGATGATCCAATCCTGACTCAGGGAACAGATCCAGCTTTAAATTTGCAGGAATAAAAAACTGATACTCATCATCCCATCTGTATAGTCTTAAGTACATATTAACAATCTAGTCAGAGAAAAAAAGGATAGAAATTTCATAAAACTATTTCAAAACTCAGCATGGAAGTATAAAGAAACAACACATTTAATGTACAATCTATTCCATTTGGCAATGTGTAAATTATATTGGGAGATAAAAACTTATCTACAAATAGAATATAACAAAAGGAAAATGTGATTTAAGAAGTCATCTCAGGTCCATAGCTCTTCAGTTCTTCCAAATTTGTAGATCAGAGTGCTAGAAAGATATTAAAATAAATCATGAGGGGAAAACATAAAACAAGCAACAGAAAATTTAGTTCCTAATATGCTTTGATAGTACCTCACTGATCCCTTTTTATCAATTTCTAAAATTAAAGATTGTGTTGGTAATGGTCTGAATTTGTTTGTTTTGTAAAGCAGTCTGGTGACCGTGATGGCTGAGCTCAATTAAATACCCTTCCTTAAAACCTGGAAAGTTATTAATTAGGAAACTTGTAAGGAAAAGGGGCATTTGTCATCGTGGCAGGCATCGGGGTCACTTGCCGTCTCTAAGATTCCATGCTATCTGAGCTACAGTAACTGAAGCCTCCTAAAAGAAACCACACTGCGATTCTTCATTTAACAGGTGCTGGGTCTACGCTGAGTTACTGCCTAGGCACCAGGCACCTGGCTAAGGGCTAGCAATGTGACTTGAAGACAAAACAAGACAAACAGACTAATGTGCTAATAGAGCTAAGAATAATGAGGGGGACGAATTCCAACTGCAAAAAAGTGATGTAAAGGTGAGGCACATGGTAATGAGAGAGTAAAATACAAGGATCTGAGCTAGTTAGAGATCTGACTGAGATCTAAAGGAAGAGTGGAAATTATCTCATCAAAGCATAGGGGAAAGAGGAAGAGAAGCAGAGAGGTGAGACTCTCAGTCCACGAGTGAGTCAGGAGCCATGTCAGATGTGCTGGATTTGAAATGTCAGTCACCAAAAGGGGACAAGTAGGAACTGGGGTATATGGTTTAGATGCGGAGGTACACATCGGTGGCTCATTAGCACACAGGCAATAAAAGAAGTCCTAAACATAATAAAACTCGCCTAGAGAGAGAAAAAGAACGAGTAGAGGAGAGGCCTAGAAACTTCAAAAGTTAGTGGCCAGGGGCAGGAGGATCAGCTTGCCAAGGAAACACAGGAAGAGTAACCAGAGAAGCAGGGGCTGCTCTCTGGTGCTCAGAACAGGCCCTGCACATAGGAAACACACATTTGGCAGGAAGGTGCCAGCCTCTGGACAGAGCACACAGTTGACACAGTGGTCACTGTCCACATGAACACAGGCCTTTATTCATACAACATTTCTGTTCTTCCTACTGTCGTTTATGTGGACTCATCTACCACTACAAAAGGCAGAATCTAAATTTAAATTTGACCTCTAAACAGTGCCTAAGATGTCTTCACGAAAACTTATTGTATCTCCAGAAGTCTATGGGTCCCATCCCAAGACAATTATAAGAGAGCAGAAACTGTCAAACATCTTTCAAAAACATGAGTGTCCAGGCCACAGGGAAGTAAGAGGGAGCTCAGGCAGAGCATAGCAGTCTTCCTTAGCAGAGGAAATGGAGTTGAGAGTTCAGGGAGGCCAAAGTGGCTGGAGTTTACAGGGCAATAGTACAGAGAGCTAAAGAGAGGGCGCTCAGGAGATCTCTGGGGGGGTTCCCTTTGAGTCTTCCGCTGAGCATTGATCAGTAGATGCATGTGCGGAAACTACCCAGGAAAAAGGAAAAAACCATTGGAAAGAAAAATACCCTGAGTTCCTACAAGGATGGGAAGACGTTACAACCTTATAAGCAGAGTGGGGACCCTCAGAATACACGGGAAATCAGGAAGAATGCACAGAAGTACATTGCCTTAATACAGGGGACAAATTAGTGTCTACACTGAAGCTGCTCTGGTCCTGCCTAACAAAGCTGAAACGCAAGTCTCAAAAGGATCAAAATGTTTCTAAGTGACCTAACTGCATCCAGAACAAAGCTCAAGAACACTTAAAGGAATAGCACAAAATCCAGCCCCAACCAGTTGCATGCAAAGAAGCAAACAGGGAAAAAGAGACCCCAAATGAAGACAAAATAGAAATAACAGGAACAGACTCAGAACTAACAATTAGATAGACACTGAAATGGTTATAAATATACTTCACATTTTCAACAAGGTAGAAGAAAGCCTGAGTATGTTAAGGAGAGGCTTGGAGAATGTAAAAAGACCCAATATAATAGAGATGAAAAATATACTGGATAGAAGCAATAGATTAGACACCGCAGAAGCAGAGATTAGTGAACTTAAAGATACAACAGCAGAAACTATTCCAACACAGAGAGAAAACAAACAAAAAGAGAATTAAGCATTAGTGAGTTGTGAAATGACTTCAAGCAGCCTAACATGCATGTAATTGGAATGCCAGAAGGGCGGGGTGGACAGAAAATATATGTGAAAAATAATGGCTGAAAAGATTCTAAATTTGATCAAAACTATAAACCCACAGATCCAGGAAAGTCAATGAGCCCCAAACAGAAGAAATATGAAGCAAACTACACCACAGCACAACATAATCAAACTGCTTAAAACCAGTGACAAAAACGAAGTTCCTCAAGACTTAGATCCTAATGATTTCATGGGATTGGGGGAGATATAATTTTATAAATGGATGCCTAGAATACCTATCTTTTCATTAAAAGACATCAATGTCCTGAAAAGCACAGATTACAGGCTTCATTTTGAGGGCTATTTAGAAAATTGCCCCTAAAAATACTTTCAATATTGTTTTCTTTTTATACTTATTTTAGGTTATCTTAAAAACTTACTTAAAAAATCCAGTTCCTTAACCAGATTTTGTATACAACATGCATACTATGTGTTAATTCTGATTTTTTTCTTTTTTTCAGCAAAGTACCTGGTATGGTTTTTAACAAAGCACAGGCTATGGAAGCAGAAGTCTGGGTTCAAATCCCAGCTCTGTATTGACTGGTTGGGTGTAAGTAAGCTCTAAGCTTTATTTCCTTGTCTATAAAACGGAAACACCACCTGACTTACATACTTCAATAGTTAAATGGGAATGAAAAAGGCTACATATAAAACACCCAGCTGAGGTTCTGGCACATAGCAGGACCCCTACTGAAATGGCTTATGTATGCTTTCAAGCAATAGTGGAGTTTTCACTAAATTTTAAAAGAAGTTTTACACATTGTAACTTTTTCAAAGAATTTGTACATGTTCCACTGTATATGCTGCTCTTATAATAAAGATGACATTTCTATAAATGTAAAAGGCATAGTTAAGAAATTAGGCAACTTACCTAAAAAATATAAGTGCATTTTGAAAGAACACAGCTAGTCCTGGATAGACATCAGTATCTGTACACACAAAGCAAAACAGATTAGAAGGTTACAAGCAGCAGATGGCAATAACAAAATACTCGTGCTATTCATGAAGACATGCTCTGTATGCTACAAAATAGTGCTGTTATTTATTAACTCTAAGAACTCTGAACAAAATAGAAATAAGAAAATGCCAATCTCATTCTCCCAAAACAACGGATTGCTCTTACTCTGGATAAAAGACAATGAACTTACAAGGTTTTCTTTTTGTCTAAAGTAATTGCTGGGGTTCTAGCTGTACCCAAACAGTTGAAGGAGCAGTGTACCCCTTTACTTCCCATGGCCAATACAGTGGTCCCCGATATCCACGGTTTCACTTTGCGCAGTTTCAGTTACCTGCAGTCAACCAAGCTCCAGAGCTCCTGACTTGCCATCAGGTCAGCAATAGCCTAATGCTGCATCACAGTGCCTATGTCATTCACCCCACTTCCATCACACAGGCATTTTATCATCTCACATCATCACAAGGGCTAGTACAGTACAGAAAGATACTTCGAGAGGCCACATTCACATTTTTATTATAGTATATTGTTATAATTTTGCATTTCATTAGTAGTATTGTTGTTAATTTCTTACTCTGCCCAATTTACAAATTAAACTTTGTCATAGGTATGAATGTATAGGAAAAAACAGTATATATAGTTTGAACTACCCATGGTTTCAGGCATCCACAGGGGATCTTGGAACATATCCCTCACAGATAAGGGGGGACTACTGTATAAAAATGCAAAATGTTAGAAAGATACAAATTAAATTCTTAATGATTTATTATTCTGTTCATTTATTTTCTTTCATGAATTCAGGAGTTTCATTATGCAAATCTGACAGGTATAAAACGTGTCATTATAATTCATCATGTTCTTCCACTGACTCTCTCCTGTTTCTTCATAGGAAAAGAAAAGAAAACTAGGAAACTACTTAAATTGTAGATATTTAATCTCTTTTATAAAACCATAAATATTGATTAAAAAATACTGGATAGGATGAAGGAACATTCAATTTTTAGCTTTCAATACCGGAGCAAACAACACAGAAATACAGTAAAGAGTTCTAAGTTTGAGCCTGACCACTCGATTTGAATCCTAACTCTACCACTGACTACAGGTACGACCATGAGCAAATTACTGAACCTCATTATGCCTGTTTCCTCATCTGTAAAATGGGAATCATAGCAGCACACACCCCACAGTACGAGAAATGTGTAACTACATATAGTACCTACAACAGTGCCTGACCCATACAGTGCTCTGTAAATGTTAGCTGCTATTATTATTAATAGTTCAAGAAAACCTGTACAGTAAAAGATTTGAAATGTGTTTTAGAAATGCTGTCTGAGGTAAAAGCATATAATTTTTGAACAGAAAAGCATATATAATGAGCAATGTGACAGAAATAGAGATCCATAATTGAGAAATTTCTCAATATGTCCTAGTTCTTTAAAGATTAAGATACAACCAATGAGTGTACAACCTTTACGGACTTAATACTTTCCTACACAGCTTTCATGAATTTATTCCTACTTTCATCACAGAAACTGGAAAGTTTCACATGTTGCTTCAAGTAATTATGCAGACTTCCCAAGGAAATCAGTAATAGCAGCCCACCCGGCTCCCAGAGTCAAGAATAAAATGAGCTTAAAATGAACTTCCCTTTATGATTCCACGTATATGAAATAGGCAAGTCTCCAGAGACAGAAAGCAGATTTATGGTTACCTAGGGCTGGTGGAGAAGGGTAATGGGGAGTGACGGCCAACGCATAAGGGATTTCTTTTGCAGAAGATGATAATGTGCTAAAATTGGATTGGGGTGATGGTAGCACAACTGTGACTATATTAAAAACATAGAACTGTACACTTTAAATGGGTGAATAACATGATATACAAATCATATCTCAATGAAGCTGTTTTTAAAAAATCACTTTTCTTAAATAAAAAAAAGCACTTTTCCTTAAAATGAGCTTAATACTAGAACTGTGTGCTCCATTAGTATTTTGAATTAACACATTTTAGATATATTTGGTGAGCAGTATTATTTGAACATTAATCAACCACTGTCTTCTTGTACTGATTTATTTTATGCCAAGTGAAAGACAAAGATGTTTCAAAGATCTTACACTGATCAAACTGTGAGAAAAGGGATCCTATCAAGAGTAAGGTCAGCTGTGGGTCAGGACAAGGAGATGTGACAGTTAAGAGTGATAAAGTGATTCCAGGGGTAGTAGAGGGTAGGTAGACTCCTATCTTGGAGGAAGGGAAAGAGCCAGTGAAACAGGTTTTTCTGATGCTTCCAGAAGCAGTGCTGGGACTGGGTCCTACTTTTCAACCCCCTGGATAAAAAGCTATGCTGTCTAGAACAGCCAGAAAACTGGGAATGGTTTTCTATGAGCTCACTCCATTGCATCAACAGTTTCTATATGAAGGCTACACACGTCTTCAGTCTTGCCTTTTAAAAACTCCCCTTCTATCTACAACCAAAAAAATTGTCTGGTCCAGCATCAGACAATCAAATACACCAAATTCCTGTAAGAACACATTTCCATACTTAAGTGGAAATAAAGAACACGAGTCCCACGTCAATTTAGGTCTGGTTTCACTGCAACCTGGGTATGGAAAACTTGACTTTCAGCACCTTATAGATTTCAGCATTGTGTATGAGGGACTGTAGACTTGTACAGGTTTCTCACTTTTACCACTTACAACCCTCAGTAAACAGGCCTTTAGTATACAGCCTGGCTGTATAAGGCTGTATATACAGCCTTCCTGTCGAAGGAAAGGAAGGAAATCAAAGACTCTAAGATGGCTGAGAGTTACACGGTCTTGTCAGTGGCTTGGATTTTCTAACCAGGTTATCCCACAGCACTCAATGACCCACAGAGAAATTTATATTAAACAACTTATGTATCTTCTCATAGAGGCATATCTTCCAGTTAACTGAAAAATTAAACTAAATTTTACATCAGGTAGAGTTAACAGACCATAGCAAATATAAAAGATATACCTGAATCTCTCCAATGAAATAAAGGAATAAAGACTTACTTTGTGTAACATATGCACCAAAAAGAATCCACATTGAAGCAATAAGTGACCCGAACATCAGCATGAAACCAATGAAGAGCCAAACTCGAGCACCTGTGTGAAGAAACAGGCATTATGATTTTGCTCATTTCTGTAACTGTCTTAAGAATGCATACCACCAGAAACACTGTTAACCTAATAAACGTTATACTTATCAAAGACAATTACATGGTTGCATACAACTGCTATAACAACTAACTGAATGAAGATTTTTTTTTTAAACTATGAAGGGTTAAAGCCATACTTGGAAAAAGGGAAAGTTTCCTTTTTATTGGCTATAGAAACTAACAGCTGAGTAAACTAAACCAGGCAAGCTTCATAAGTAATTATTCTATTGAACTGATTAAATAAACCCTAACTGGAAAATTATCCCGTTGTATATATTATCAAGGTAATTGCTCTTTTGAAGTAGTAAATATATCTGATGACTATCACCACACAGGAATGAGACTGCAAATGAATGAGGACCAGTATGCCCCTTTTCATCAATGTTGAAATTATGCCATGACTCAGTATAGTGCAAACAGCAGCCATTCTTCTGAAGTATATTCAGTGTCTTTTATGGCTGAGGCAGTCAACATACCCCTGAAAAGTTCAAGGTCAGAAGCATTTCTTCAACCCTTTACTGTATGGAATTCTAGAACTTATACAATAGAATCTCATTAAAGTAATCATCTGGACACTTGAATAGACTGAACACATCTTTAGGAAAGCAGGTTAACATTTGCGCCATATTCTAATCACAGGTATATTGACAGCCCATCCTGAAGAAGGGGAAGAAATCTCCACTGAAGGGAAAATAAAGCTCAAGCCAATTTCCACAATAAAAAGCTAAATTTACCTCTCATTTGCAGATATTCTGTTACTCAATGAATAGAAATGCATATGTTTTAGAGACCAGATATGCAGGAAACACTGACCAAACCTCAGCATGCTTAGAACAGCTGATACTGAAGGAAATAGGTCCTTGGATTATATAAATTTTATTTTAATACTAAGCAGATCTCCAGAAATATACAGTAATGTTTAGTTCCTTGGAGAAAGACATCCCCCAAACTATATCCAATCACAGCTTTTATCCTAAGTGACTAAAAGAACTATCAAAAATCCTTATAACTATTTTCTTTCAAGTCCTTTACATATAACCACACACAAATTTTCTAATAGAATTAAACAAGACAAAAATTTCCCTTGAGACATGAGTATGTTTTTGTTTAGCAAAACATGAAAAACTGTAATATTTCCCCTTTTTTTTTTTGCTCTGACTGCAAGGAAGCTCAGGCAGTTAATGAACAATCAGGAGTAGCCATCTTGTCCCAGATTCTAAGTACATGATCTTTTTTCTACCTAGTTCCTATTTCTTTTTAGAGCTTTATTATTTAACAGTTCCATTTGTGGTACTTATTACACTGACAATACTTTCCTGCAAATTTCTCTGGAAATTAAATGGGAATATGTTACATAAACCATTTAAGTAGTATGAAAGTTTACTGTGGAAATACCTAAGCATGCTTGTAAGACAGTTTGCCCTTAATTTTTGAAGCAATAGACAAAACCTGCACTATATGAACCACAAAAAAAATATAAACTGTAATGTGAATTTTAACTGGGTAGAAAATAATTATAGAATAAAATATTAATAGTCACTTAGGGTAAAAAGTATGGGAACCAGACAGAAGCAAGGAAAATACAAGTTCTAGTTCTACCTTTAAGCTAAAAAACCTGGGTACGTTACAATAAAATTTTCTATAGAAAATAGATAATAGTACATAATCTACAGTAATGTCTGTGGAATATTCTTTAAAGAAAAATGATCAAATAAACTATTGTGTGCTCTATGCACAACATTCTAGCAATATATGTGCATATACCGTGCACTTTTAACTTAGGTTAGTGTGTTATTTGTCACTATTCCTCTCCTCCCCAGTTCCTCAAGGATCCCAATGGAAGTGAAGTTATACAATCTGCATCAGCATTTAAAGAATCAGGTAGAAAAGAAAGCTAATTTAAGACAAGAAACAAATGCTGGCGAGGATATATGGAGAAACGGGAACCCTCCTACACTGCTGGTGGGACTGCAAATTAGTTCAACCATTGTGGAAAGCAATATGGAGGTTCCTCAAAAAACTAAAAAACAGAAATACCATTTGACCCAGGAATTCCACTCCTAGGAATTTAGCCGAAGAAAACAAGATACCTGATTTGAAAAGACATGCACCCCTATGTTTATCACAGCACTATTTACAATAGCCAAGATATGGAAGCAACCTAAGTCCATCAATAGATGAATGGATAAAGAAGATGTGGTACATATACACAATGGAATATCATTCAGCCATAAAAAGAAAAGAAATCCTGCCATTTGCAACAACATGGATGGAGCTAGAGGGTATTATGCTGAGTGAAATAAGCCAGGCAGAGAAAGACAAATACCAAATGATTTCACTCATTTGTGGAGTATAAAAACAAAGCAAAACAGAAGGAACAAAATAGCAGTAGACTCACAGACACCAAGAAGGGACTAGTGGTTACCAAAGGGGAGGTTGGGGAGAGTGGTGGGGAGGGAGAAGGGGATTAAGTGGCATAGTAATTTGCCATTAAAATACAGGTAGGTCACGGGGATGGTAGTACAGCACAGAGAATACAATTAATGACTCTATGACATCTTACTATATTGACAGACAATGACCGCAATGGAGGGGGTGAGGACTTGATAATACGGATGAATGTTGAACCATTGTGTTGTGTATTTGAAACCATCATAAGATTGTATATCAATGATACTTTAATAAAAAAAAAAGGAAGGCTAATTTGTCCCCTGTAATGGGCTTATTTCACTGAACATAATGTCCTCCAGGTTCATCCATGTTGTTGGATATAGCAGGGCTCCATCTTTCTTAAGAAGTTCCCTGTATGAGGCATGTAAGATAGTCAAACTCATAGAATCAGAGAATAGAACAGTGGCAGCCAGGGGATAGGGGAGAGGGAAACAGGGAGTTGCTGCAATAGGCATAAGGTTTTGGCTCTAGAAGATAAGTTCTAGAGATCTGCTGTACAACACTGTGCCTACAGTTAGCTGTAATATATTGTGCACTGAAAATTTGTTGAGAACAAATCTCACATTAAGTGTTCTTACCATTTTACATGAGACAAAAAGTTAAGCTCTTCATACCTCCCTTTATGAGGTTTAAAATGTTACCATACTTCTGGGAAGATGGCGGTGTGAGCAGGGCGGCAGAAATCTCAACCCAACACTATATTTATCTACGAAAACACAGAAAATACATCTATTCCTAAAAGAGAGACGAGAATACACAGGAAAGCGCACAGCGTGCAGCTACACCCAAGAGGACTCGGCACCCCAAGAGGCGGGTAAGATACGGAGCCGCGGCCCGGTGGGACGCGAGCCCTCCCCCACCCCAGCGCACCGGCGGGAGGAGAGGATTCAGAGCCGGGAGGGAGTGGAAGTGCACCCCGCGAAGTAGCCAGCCCCGGTGATCTGCACGGGGAGCGCTGACCCACATTGCGCAGTGCAGCGGAGATTGGAGAGACAGAGGGGCAGGATCTGAGCGGGGAACGCGCCAGGGTGCTTGCAGCCGTCTCCCGGGAAGGAAAATAAAAGTGCGCGCTTTCTTCAGCGGTCTTAAAGAGACAGGAGCCCAGCGGAGGAGCCGGATCGAACCAGCACACTCAGCCCAGCAGGCTGGGAGTCCTGGGGAGTTTCAGATGCCTTAGCTGGCGACTGAGGAAGCATAGCCATACTTACACTTCTCACTGAGATCAACAGCCTCCCAGTCGTTCCCACCCCTGCCAGAGCGATAAAGGGCCCTGCGGAGCAGCACAGTCACACCTGTGGAATAGTGGGGCAATAGCGCCACCTAGAGCATTCCCACAGAATCTACGTCCGGTGGGCATTTTTTGTGTTTTTTTGTTTTGTTTTGTTTTGTTTTTTCTTTTCTTTCTTTTTTTCTTTTTTCTTTCTTTCTTTCTTTTTCTTTTTTTTTCTCTTTTTTTTTCTTCTCTTTTTAAAGTCTTCAAGAGCCCAGCTGACATACGTGGCAACTATCAGTGACCAATTCTATAGCCATGAAAAGACAGAGGAATATGGTTCAGACCAAAATCAACCAGACAACCCCAGAGAGGGAGTCTGAAGGGATAGAAATGCACAACCTCCCTGAAAAAGATTTCAGAATAAAAGTCATAACCATGCTGATGGATCTACAGAGAAATGTGCAAGAGCTGAGGGAGGAAGTGAGGGAACTGAGGAAAGACAATACAGAAATCAGACAAGCGATCGACGGGCTTAACAGCAGAATGGATGAGATGCAAGAGACTGTTAATGGAATAGAAAACAGAGAACAGGAGTACAGAGCAGCTGAGGCAGAGAGAGATAAAAGGATTTCTAGGAATGAAAGAATATTAAGAGAACTGTGTGACCAATCCAAACGGAACAATATTCGCATTATAGGAGTACCAGAGGAAGAAGAGAGAGAAAAAGGGATAGAAAGTGTCTTTGAAGAAATAATTGCTGAAAACTTTCCCTCGCTGGGGAAGGAAGAAGTCTCGCAGTCCACCGAAGCTCATAGATCTCCCAACACAAGGGACCCAAGGAAGACAACACCAAGACACATAATAATTAAGATGGCAAAGATCAAAGATAAAGACAGGGTATTAAAGGCAGCTAGAGAGAGAAAAAAGATCACCTACAAAGGAAAACCCATCAGACTATCATCAGACTTCTCAACAGAAACCTTACAGGCCAGAAGAGAATGGCATGATATATTTAACGTTATGAAACAGAAGGGCCTCGAACCAAGAATATTGTATCCAGCACGATTATCATTTAAATATGATGGAGGGATTAAACAATTTCCAGATAAACGAAAGTTGAGAGAGTTTGCCTCTCATAAACCACCACTACAGGATATCTTAAATGGACTGCTCTAGATGGAAGCACACCTAAGGCTAAAAAGATGTCACCAGAGAAAATAAAATCATAGCAAAGAAAGAAGACCATCCAAATTCTAACTAAAGGCAAAGAATAAAACACCTATTATAGAAAGAACGGAGGAGGAGGAATAAGAAGGGAGAGAAAGAAAGAAACATCAGACTGTGTTTACAATAACTTAACAAGAAATTTAAGTTAGATTGTTAGATAGTAAAGAAGCAACCCTTGAACCCTTGGTAACCACGAATCTAAAGCCAGCAATGGCAATAAGTACATACCTATCAATAATCACCCTAAATGTAAATGGACTGAATGCACCAATCAAAAGACACAGAGTAACAGAATGGATAAAAAAGCAAGATCCATCTATATGCTGCCTACAAGAAACTCACCTCAAATCCAAAGATATACACACACTAAAAGTGAAGGGATGGAAAAAGATATTTCATGCAAACAACAAAGAGAAAAAAGCAGGTGTTGCAGTACTTGTATCAGACAAAATAGACTTCAAAACGAAGAAAGTGGCAAAAGATAAAGAAGGACATTACATAATGATAAAGGGGTCAGTCCAACAAGAAGATATAACCGTTATAAATATATATGCACCCAACACAGGAGCGCCAGCATATGTGAGACAAATACTAACAGAATTAAAGGAGGAAATAGACAGCAATGCATTCATCTTAGGAGACTTCAACACACCACTCACTCCAGAGGACAGATCAACCAGACAGAAAATAAGTAAAGACACAGAGGCACTGAACAACAGACTAGAACACATGGACCTAACAAGACATCTACAGAACTCTACACCCAAAAGCAACAGGATACACATTCTTCTCAAGTGCACATGGAACATTTTCCAGAATAGACCACATACTAGGCCACAAACAGAACCTCATTAATTTCAAAACGATTGAAATCCTACCAACCAACTTCTCAGATCACCAAGGTATAAAACTAGAAATAAATTGTAGAAAGAAATCAAAAAGGCTCACAAATACATGGAGACTTAACAACACTCTCCTAATTAATCAACGGGTTAATGACCAAATCAAAACAGAAATCAAAGAATATATGGAGACTAATGACAACAACAACACAAAGCCACAACTTCTGTGGGACGCAGCAAAGGCAGTTCTAAGAGGAAAGTATATTGCAATCCAGGCCTATTTAAAGAAGGAAGAACATTCCCAAATGAATAGTCTAAAGACACAATTACTGAAATTGGAAAAAGAAGAACAAATGAGGCCCAAAGTCACCAGAAGGAGGGACATAATAAAGATCAGAGAAGAAATAAATAAAATTGAGAAGAATAAAACAATAGAAAAAATCAATAAAACCAAGAGCTGGTTCTTTGAAAAAATAAACAAAATAGATAAACCCCTAGCCAGACTCATTAAGAGAAAAAGAGAATCTACACACATAAACACAATCAGAAATGAGAAAGGAAAAATCACGACGGACCCCACAGAAATACAAAGAATCATAAGAGAATATTATGAGAATCTATATGCTAACAAGCTGGAAAACATAGAAGAAATGGACAACTTCTTAGAAAAATACAACCTTCCAAGACTGACCAAGCAAGAAACAGAAAAACTAAACAGACCAATCACCAGTGACGAAATCGAATTGGTAATCAAAAAACTACCCAAGAACAAAACCCCTGGGCCTGATGGATTCACCTCTGAATTCTACCAGACATATAGAGAAGAAATAACACCGATTCTCCTTAAAGTTTTCCAAAAAATAGAAGAGGAGGGAATACTTCCAAACTCATTCTATGAAGCCAGCATCACTCTAATACCAAAACCGGGCAAAGACCTCACCAAAAAAGAAAATTACAGACCAATATCCCTGATGAACGTAGATGCAAAAATACTCAACAAAATATTAGCAAACCGAATTCAAAAATACATCAAGAGGATCATACACCATGATCAAGTGGGATTCATCCCAGGGATGCAAGGATGGTACAACATTCGAAAATCCATCAACATCATCCACCACATCAACAAAAAGAAGAACAAAAACCACATGATCATCTCCATAGATGCTGAAAAAGCATTTGACAAAATTCAGCATCCATTCCTGATTAAAACTCTCAACAAAATGGGTATAGACGGCAAGTACCTCAACATCATAAAGGCTATATATGACAAACCCACAGCTAACATCATACTTAACGGCGAGACGCTGAAAGCTTTTCATCTAAGATCGGGAACAAGACAGGGATGCCCACTCTCTCCACTGTTATTCAACATAGTACTGGAGGTCCTAGCCACAGCAATCAGACAAAACAAAGACATACAAGGCATCCAGATTGGTAAAGAAGAAGTCAAATTGTCACTATTTGCAGATGACATGATACTGTACATAAAAAACCCTAAAGATTCCATTCCAAAACTACTAGAACTAATATCTGAATTCAGCAAAGTTGCAGGATACAAAATTAACACACAGAAATCTGTTGCTTTCCTATACACTAATGATGAACTAACAGAAAGAGAAATCAGAAAAACAATTCCATTCACAATTGCATCAAAAAGAATAAAATACCTAGGAATAAACCTAACGAAGGAAGTGAAAGACCTGTACTCTGAAAACTACAAGACACTCCTAAGAGAAATTAAAGAGGACACTAACAAATGGAAATGCATCCCATGCTCTTGGCTAGGAAGAATAAATATTGTCAAAATGGCTATACTACCTAAAGCAATCTACAGATTCAATGCAATCCCTATCAAACTACCAACAGCTTTCTTCAATGAACTGGAACAAATAATTCTAAAATTCATATGGAACCACAAAAGACCCCGAATAGCCAAAGCAATCCTGAGAAGGAGGAATAAAACAGGGGGAATTACACTCCCTGACTTCAAGCT
Source organism: Smutsia gigantea (assembly GCA_032199065.1). Lineage (NCBI taxonomy): Eukaryota > Metazoa > Chordata > Mammalia > Pholidota > Manidae > Smutsia > Smutsia gigantea. The sequence goes on along the minus strand of JAVSCE010016660.1, from coordinate 16,004 downwards.
CTACTACAAAGCCACAGTAATCAAGACAATTTGGTATTGGCACAAAAACAGACCCACAGACCAGTGGAACAGAATAGAAAATCCAAACATTAACCCAAACATATACAGTCAATTAATATTTGATAAAAGTGCCTTGGATATACAATGGGGAGATGACAGCCTCTTCAGCAGCTGGTGTTGGAAAAACTGGACAGCTACATGTAAGAGAATGAAACTGGACTACTGTCTAGCCCCATACACAAAGGTAAACTCAAGGTGGATCAAAGACTTGAATGTAAGTCATGAAACCATAAAACTCTTAGAAAAAAACATAGGCAAAAATCTCTTGGACATAAACATGAGCAACTTCTTCATGAACATATCTCCCCGGGCAAGGGAAACAAAAGCAAAAATGAACAAGTGGGACTATATCAAGCTGAAAAGCTTCTGTACAGCAAAGGACACCATCAGTAGAACAAAAAGACATCCTACAGTATGGGAGAATATATTCATAAAAAACGTATCTGATAAAGGGTTGACATCCAAAATATATAAAGAACTCATGCACCTTAACAAACAGAAAGCAAATAATCCAATTAAGAAATGGGCAGAGGACATGAATAGACACTTCTCCAAAGAAGAAATTCAGATGGCCAACAGGCACATGAAAAGATGCTCCACATCGCTAATCATCAGAGAAATGCAGATTAAAACCACAATGAGATATCACCTCACACCAGTGAGGATGGCCAACATCCAAAACACAAACAACAACAAATGTTGGCGAGGATGTGGAGAAAAGGGAACCCTCCTACACTGCTGGTGGGACTGCAAATTAGTTCAACCATTGTGGAAAGCAGTATGGAGGTTCCTCAAAAAACTCAAAATAGAAATACCATTTGACCCAGGAATTCCACTCCTAGGAATTTACCCTAAGAATGCAGCAGCCCAATTTGAAAAGGACAGATGCACCCCTATGTTTATTGCAGCACTATTTACAATAGCCAAGAAATGGAAGCAACCTAAGTGTCCATCAGTAGATGAATGGATAAAGAAGAGGTGGTACATATACACAATGGAATATTATTCAGCCATAAGAAGAAAACAAATCCTACCATTTGCAACAACATGGATGGAGCTAGAGGGTATTATGCTCAGTGAAATAAGCCAAGCCGAAAAAGACAAGTATCAAATGATTTCACTCATATGTGGAGTATAAGAACAAAGAAAAAAACTGAAGGAACAAAACAGCAGCAGACTCACAGAACCCAAGAACGGACTAATAGTTACCAAAGGGAAAGGGACTGGGGAAAATGGGCGGGAAGGGAGGGATAAGAGGGAAAAAGGGGCATTACGATTAGCAGATGTAATGTTGGGGGGGCACGGGGAGGGCAGTACAACTCAGAGAAGACAAGTAGTGATTCTATAGCATCTCACTACGCTGATGGACAGTGACTGTAATGGGGGTTGGTGTGGCGACCTGATGAAGGGGTAGTTTAATAATCGTAACATTGCACATGTAATTGTAAATTAATGATAATAAAATAAATTATATGAAAAAAAAAACTGCCTACGGGATCTCTTGTCCCCTCCTGGTGTGAGCCAGGAGTTCTGTCCTCTCACTTAATCTCTAAATAAAAGCCTCTACCTGGCTCTCCTACAGAAAAAAAATAAATAAATAAATAAATAAAATAAAATAAAATAAAATAAAATAAAATAAAATGTTACCATACTTACTTCATGATTCCATTTACATGAAATTCTAGACCAGACAAAAGTATAGTGATAGAGAGCAGATCAATGATGGCCAGGATGTGGGGGGAAGGAGGCTGACTATGATGGGGTATGAGGGAACTTTTCTGGAATAACAGACATGTTCTATAACGTGACTATAGTGGTCGTAATGTACCTGTATACATTTGCAAAATTCAGCCAACTGTACACTGTAAATTGGTGAATTTTATATTTTATATACATTATACTCAATCAAGCCAATATATATATATGTGGTGCCATACCAGACAAAGAAACCAAATGGTCCTCGATGCATGGTGGCTAAAAGCATAGGCTCTGGGTGTTCAAATCATAGCTCCACCACTTACTTACTTGTTTTATGAGTTTGCATAATTTATTAAACTCTCTGTGCCTTATTCCTTCATCTAAAACTGAGGACAATAAGAGCACTTGTAAGACTATGGTGACAATTAAATGAGTTAATATAGCATTCAGGACAGTCTCTGGTCCAAAGTTGTCTACAAGTATTTGCTGTTAATCATCTTTCAAAATTCTTCTCCCACTTACTCCAAATTTCCAACCATAACAAAAAAATCACCCTAGTCTTTAAAGGTGGGAAACAGACATTAAGCCCTGTACTTTTACATACGGCATAGAAATTCCACTGAAAACAAACCCCTGGATCTAACAGAATGGTTCAAAACCTAAATAAAGGAATATTATTGAATGATAATTCAAAAGAATTCAAACTCCAAAAACAATTTTATAGAGAGACAAATAGTATGTTTCTTCAAAACAATTTCGTTGCAGTCTGTGGGTCATTACTCAGGTGATCAGAACTGAATGTGGAAAACATAGGTCTGACCTCCTAATGTGTCCATAGTTTGCTGTTAGTGGTCAGGGTCAGCCATCTTGTAAGTGATATTATCCGTCAACATTTGGGATAAGAATAAATCCATCATTAGCACTGGAAGAATGAGCTGGAGTCCAAGTTCCACTGATTTGGGATAGTAACATTTTATCTATACACAATGGGCAGCCTAACATGACAAAAACAGTAACTTCTGGCAGTGACTTTAACTTTCTTAGGATTTAAATAACACTAAAAATACTCTATATAATCATTACCAGTCCTAGGCAAAGACTCACTAGAGGCTTTGCTTTTTCTGCTAATAAACCCCTCCTTTGCCAGCATACATTATAACTCAAAGTGCCTTTACCTGTTCTTCCTAAACAGCCACTTTCATAGCTGTCGCCTCTCACCTGAGCGTTGGACACAGCATTTATCCTGGAACAGTACAAAACCATCTGATCAGCGCTCATGCCACTAAAATATTCAGATATTTATGTATCATTTAGAAGGGAAACATCTCTCAACTAATGTCATATCTGAATAAGTGAACATATCTTTTAATGACTATCCTAGTGGATAGAAATGGTCTTACTTAAAGTACACCAAGAAAACACACTTAATTTTGAGAGATTACTGTCACTTATCTCTAGAGATTATGAAAGAGGGGAAGGTTTTCTATTTCTTTGCCTATTTTGCATTTATACATGAATGACAGTATGAGTTATCCCATTTTAAGATACTCATTATGATCAAGGTTAAAAAGTTTATCTTTTTTGTTAGAAGTCAAGTGATTTTCTCTGATCCATTTCTCAGAGAATATTTGGCCCATATAAAATAAATAGGCTCACTATGTTCAGCTTTGCTTTCTGTTTTTGTTAAAGCAAGGTTCACTTGTAATAGGAATTGCCTTTTCTTAGCATCCTGACTGGATATAAGTAATTCCATCTTCTACAATTTAACCGTTTTGAAACTCCAATATGTTTTAAGGAATTATGTAATCTTAATGTCTAACATATTTTCTTTAAATATTACAAGACACCTATGAAAAACATCCAAACTTTTTTATGAAATGAGACAATGGATAAACCTGAAAATGACCTAATAAAGAAAGAAATGCCGTAAGCCAGTATCGGTCGAGGCCCATCATACCCACGCCCCAAATACTGGCAAACACAGTCAAGTAACATTAAAAAATAATAATACTCTATGTAAAAGTTGAGTGTATTACAATACTCAAGGTGACTCATTACTAAAAAAATCTAGAAATGTAACATATTAAATATAAGATGTCACTGATTTTTAAAACTTGCCATTATCTTTTACACTACCAAGAAAGAAAAAAAATTTTAAGATACCACTAACTATAAGAAGTACCCTGATATTGAGAGATATTAAAATATGAAAAATAATCTTGGGACTGATAAAATATAATCATTGACCAGTTTAATAAATAAAGAGAAAAATGACATGATAATCTTTATAAATGCTAAAAAGATAACTGACTAAATTCAACACATTCTTCATAAAAAACTTAATAAATGGGAGTATATATATAATGTTAAAGAATAATACATCAATTAAATTCAAAAGTTATTCCAGATAGCATTAAACTTTACGGAAATAATGTTTTTAGAAAAATAATCTTGAACTGAGAATTACCTTCATACTTACATGAAGAAAGCCAATGTGGAAAATACACCACATGTGTGAAACGCATGGTTCAACTGTTCTGGCTTAGGATATACCACGGCTGCATCAATCATTATCCACCAGCCTGTAAAAAACTTGAGACCGCCCCAAGCTATTAAGTAACACACTTTGGTTTGGCATGATATCTGCTCTTAACATTCCTCTCTTCAACAGACTGTATATGTGAAACATAAAATATTTCTACTTTCAGTTTGGGATGTTGAAATATAAAAAATAAGAATCCCTTGTTTACTTATTCTTCATAGATTATGAGGTGATCCTAACTAATCAAATCTGGGTACGATTCTGAAGTTCTCTCTCAATACTAGATAAAAACTTAATTATCTGGGAATGAATTATCTCCTTGTTTCATCCACCATAATTATATACAAGGGAAGCTCTAAACTAACGAGCAACCTGATTACCTGACGTGTTTTATTCTCTCTAGAGAACATCCCTTTATAATATGCTCAAGCACTTTTGCTTCCACTAATGAGCTGTATGCTTACCAGGAGTCAGAGGTCATGTCTTCAAGACTAAGCCTGCTACAGTTTAATTATGAATTATGTAATTTGATTAAATACTGCATAACTAACTGAACAGTTTATAAAATGTAATGTTTCTCTGTAACCTGAATAGACTTAAAGTAGACAAGTTGCTAAAGAATTCCATAGACAAATTAAGTGCAAACAAGATCATAAAGAGCAAGAAAAACTTAGAAACATCTATAAGAATTCTGCCTACATATTGCTTCACAATTATGTTTAGTTCCTGTTCTGCTTTATTTATTGTTTTCTATTGGACTTCAAGTATAGAACCATATACTCAAGGAGCTAAACTTTTTAAAAATAACAGATACTGAAATCTGTTGCAGCACTATTTACAATAGCCAAGATATGGAAGCAACCTAAGTGTCCATCAGTAGATGAATGGATAAAGAAGATGTGGTACATATACACAATGGAATATTATTCAGCCATAAGAAAGAAACAAATTCTACCATTTGCAACAACATGGATGGAGCTAGAGGGTATTATGCTCAGTGAAATAAGTCAGGCAGAGAAGGACAAATACCAAATGATTTCCCTCATTTGTGGAGTATAACAACGAAGCAAAACTGAAGGAATAAAATAGCAGAAGATTCACAGACTCTAAGAAGGGACTAGTGGTTACCAAAGGGGAGAGGTGAGGGAGGGCAGGTGGGAGTAGGGGATTGAGGGGTATAATGATTAGTGCACATGGTGTGTGTGGGGGTCACAGGGAGGATAGAGTGGTACAGAGAGGACAAGTAGGGACTCTGTGGCATCTTACTACACTGATGGACAGTGACTGCAATGGGATATTGGAGGGGACTCGATAATGAGGGTGAATGTAGTAACCACACTGCTTTTCCTGTGAAACCTTCATGAGATTGTATATCAATGATACCTTAATAAAAAAAATGCTACTGCCTAAAATAATTGTATTATCACTTGAACTGAAAAAAAGATATTAACAAAGTTATAAACTCAAATGAACCGAGGGCCTACTTGATCAGTAATAGTATCTAGAACTCTGATAATTATTTTTACAAATCAAGAGTGAAATAAAATAGTTCTGGAAGGGTATACACAGTTCACAAGAATCAACATTAACTTTCAGGGCAAAAGATGAGACAAAAATGTCACCAATCAGGCTTTTTCACTTACCAATATACCTGCTACCACTGAAGCCACGGCATTTCTTCTCTCACTCCAGTCAATACATTCACATTCTGGCCAACGGAAATTATCTAGGAAGCCTGCCATTTTCACCACTTAATCATGGATTTTTCATTAGACACTATATTCTATAAATAAAAAGACAAAATGATCAATCTGAGGAAGTGTTTTCAGGAATTAAAATATCTTACTACCTTCTTAAAGTTTAAACACAAATTTACTTTAGGTCCAAATCTACTGTTATTAAGAAGAAAAACTCAATACTTCAGTGAATACTGACATGTATGTAGGACTCATGTTAGGACATAGTGGAGGCTTACTATTTGTTAAGTGAACATAGTGGTTTTAAAACGTCTGCAAATGCTTTGACACGTTTCCAATTAGGAGGTGGATCTATGTCCCTCTCCTTGAATTTGGGCCAACAATGAAGACTGGTTTACCAATACAGTAGAGGAAGTGATGCTATGTAACTTCTGCCATACAGTTTCTGAGATTACATCATAAAAGGCACTGCAGCTTGTAGCTGTTTCTCTGGAACACTAATACTAGAGTTCTGAGTCATCATGTAAAAATTCCAAGGCCACAGGGCTGTGCAGAGACCATGTACGAGTATCCTGGTCCAGAGCTCCAGGTGAAGTCCCAGCCAACAGCTAGCATCAACTGCCAGATGTGTTAGTACACACTTCTAGGTTACTGCTGTTCTAGCTATAACATTACCCCCAGTCTTTAAGCCTTCCCTGGTGAGGCCCCAGATATATAGAGAAGAGACACTTCATCCTGGCTGTGCTTTTCAAAACTCCTGACCCAAAGAAACCATAAGCATCATATAATGGCTGTTTTAAACTACTAAGTTTAGAGTTATCTGTAATATAGCAATAGATAACTGGAAGGAGAAAAATCATGTGCATAAAGAACTGTAAGAGTAGAGCATGCTGTGGAAATTTTCAAAGCAGAGACTATGTTCAGATGAGATAATTCAGGGACACCTTAAATTCAGAAAGAAAGAAAGAAAAAACTATTTGAAAGCACTGAAGCATGCTGAAAAGGAAACAAAAACTGTAAGGTATCTGACCCTTGAAAGAAAACATAGTGAGTAAGATTTACTTTTATACAGATTTCCCCCCTGGAGAACTCCCTGAACTCCCACTTCTGCCCCACAGAACCTGTGGTACATACAGAATGGTTGAAACTTGAGCAAAAAAACAATCTTTTTAGCTGGTGGTGCTGGAGTTCAGGATTACCACAGCAGCTGGAAATTGAAGGGAGAAATATTGGAAAGCAGTGAGTCACAGAGGGAGACCCAAATACTTTAATATAAATTCCGTTTAAATATCTGGCTAAGCCCTGAACAGCACAGGCATGGAGGAGACCACAAGAAACTCAGCAGAAAAAAACACCTGGAAGGCTAAAAGAACTAAGCAGAGATTTCAGCTGCTCCCTACTGCAAGACATTTTAAGAGTTTGAGTTCCACCAAGTCAGAAGAGATTAATAAACACTTTGGGATTTCCAGACATACTCCAACAAAGTGTAAATTCAAGTATCCACAATTCCAAGATGATCGATCAGCCAGTATTTTAACTGCTTGTTGGAACAAAAAGTAACATTCATCAGATGAGGATACCTGAATCCAAAGTGCCTATAATGTATCATCCACAATGTCCAATATATAGTAAAAATTATTAGACATTAAGTGAAGCAGAAAAAATGCAATCTGTTATCAAAAAGGAAACAATAGTTAATAGAAATAGACCCCAAAATGACTCAGTTATTGAAATTAGCAGATCAGGACTTTAAAGCAGCCAGTATAAGTACATTCAAAGATTTAAAGGTACATGGTCAAAATAACTAGGCTGATAGAGAATCTCAGTAGAGAAAGAAACTTTTTAATGTAAACTTTATAACTAAAAAATTAAAATATTTGAATTTTTAAATTAACTAGATGGGACAGTAGAAGAAAAGGACAGCAAAGGTGAAGAAAGATCAAAAGAAATTATCCAATCTAGACAACAGGATTTTTGAGAGGGTAGGGATCAACACAGCCTCAGCAGACTGAGGAACACTAGTAATGGATGGAACATATGTTTGAGTCTCTGAAAAAGACAGAATGAGGGAGAAAAAAATATTTGAAGAAATAACGACTGATAATTTCCCAAGTTTGATGAAAAATATTAAGTTACAAATCCAGGAATCTCAGCAAACTCAAAGGAGGGCAAATACAAGAAAAACATCATAATCAAACTGCTGAAAATGAGACATAAAAAGAAATATTTGAAGCAGCTTTATGAAAGAAAAATCAACATATTATAAACAGGAGTAGTAGAATAATGATGACTGACTTTTCATCAGAACCAATGGAGGACAGAAGAAAGTGGAATAATATTTTTAAAACTGCTTTAAAAAAAATCAATCTATTCCCAATTCTATATCCAGAAAAAATATTCTTCAAAAGTGAGGATGACAGCAATTTTATCAACCCAAGAGAAATAAAAACATGTCTACACAAACCTCTTCACAACATTTACAGAAGCATTACTCATAATAGGCAAGGAGTATGTGTAGCAATCCAACATACATCAACTGCTGAGTGGATAAATAGTTGGATATCCATCCAATGGAATACAAATAGAGCAATAAAAAGGAATTAAATACTGATACATGTTATAACATGACTGACCCTCAAAAACATTACACTAAGTGAGGTTAGGATTCAAGATGGCGGCGTGAGAGGTGAGACAGAGAACTCCTCCCAAAACCAAAATAGTATGAAAATACAGTTAATTAAATACAACTAACCCTAAAACAGCAACAAGAAAGAAGGCTGAACCACACTACATACAGACATCATGAACAGACCAGACCTCATGAAACAGGATAACGTACAAAAGCCTTGATCCAGCAGGACCCAGGCCCTTCCCCAACCCCAGCTTACAGGTGGGAAGAAGAGAAATGGAGCAGGGACGGGGTGGAAGCCTGGGACTGATGAACACCTAGCCCTGGAGATCTATCTGCTTTGCAAGCAGAAACCTATTCTGTGTGGTGCTCTGGACGTTAGGGAGCTGGGACAGGCGGAGTGCCTGAGAGACTGACATTCTGGCTGTTTGTGGAGGAGGGGATCAACAACCGGCCACTCAGTGACAGAGGAAAGGCAGGTGGTCTGACAGGCTTCCTAGCAGTGAGAAGGCTGCTGAAGGGGTGGGGTTTGCACAGAGCTTGCTGTGAAGGAGAAGGGAGAGCTGGACAAGGTTGTCTGAGTGCGCTCTGCCTGGCAGGTTGGGAACTTTGAGGAGCTTCAGGTGCTCCACCCGCTGGCTGGATGCTCAGCTTCGAGGCTCCCCACTGTGACACACAGCCTGCCAAGCCTTCCTCCTGGCCTGACAGCACTGGCTCACAAAACGGCAGTCACCGTGCTGGCCTCAGAGCAGCCAGAGGGAGGCCCCGCCTACATCAGCTAGAGACGCAGAGCACAGAGGCTTGCACCCGTGTGCTCGGCCCACTGGCGGTGATACTGGAGACAGGCACCATAGATGGGAATCAGGAAACAGTTCTTTCCTCCACCCAGGCACCAGCTCTGCTCCCTAACGACCCCCAACCTCACTCAAGGGACTGAGAAGCTCCAGAGACTGGAGCTTCTGGGCAATAGAGGGCACCACATAAAAAAGTGAAATGTCAAAAGAACCTTGTTCAGACCAAAATCTCACAAACCTCAGAAAAAGGGCCAAATGAAACTGAACTCACCAATCTTCCTGAAACAGAGTTTAAAATAAAAATCATGAACATTCTTATGGAGGTACAGAAAAATATTCAAGAACTCAGGAACGAATTTAAGATGAAGATTCAAACATTAAGAAATCCCATATCTGAAATGAAACATACAATGGAGGGATTTAAAAGCAGCTGAGATGTAGTAGAAGAGACGGTAAATGGAATAAGAATTAGAGAAGAGGAATACAATAAACTGAGGCACAGAGAGAAAAAAGAATCTCTAACAATGAAAGAATATTGAGAGAACGGTGTGACCAATCCAAATGGAACAATATTAGCATTATAGGGGTCCCAGAAGAAAAGGGGAGAGAAAAAGTGATACAAAGTGTCATTGAGGAGGTAACTGCTGAAAACTTCCCCAATCTAGGGAAGGAGATAGTCTCTCAAGCCATGGAGGTGCACAGATCTCCCAACACAAGGGACCCAAGAAAGACAACATCAACACATATAATGATTAAAATGGCAAATATCAAGGATAAGGACAGATTATTAAAAGCAGCCAGAGAAAGAAAAAAGATCACATACAAAGGAAAATCCATCAGGCTATCATCAGACTTCTCAGCAGAAACCTTAAAGGCCAGAAGGGAGTGGCATGATATATTTAATGCAATGAAGCAGAAGGGCCTTGAACAAAGATAATATACCCGGTAAAGTTATCATTTAAATTTGAAGGAGGTATTACACAATTTTCAGATAAGCAAAAGCGGAGAGAATTTACCTCCCATAAACTACCTCTACAGTGTATTCTGGAGGGACTACTACAGATAGAAGTATTCTTAAGGCTAAATAGATGTCATCCAAGGGATAGAAAAAGAGTACAGATTATGATTCATAACATACAAAGAATGGAGGAGGAAGAAAAAGGAGGAAAAAAAAAAGAACCTTTAGGTTGTGTTTGTAATAGCATATGAATTGAGTTAAATTAGACTGTTAGATAGTAAGGGAATTACCCTTGAACCTTTGATAACCACAAATCTAAAGCCTGCAATGGCAATAAGTACATACCTATCGATAATAACCCTAAATGTAAATGGTCTGAATGCACCAATCAAAAGACACAGAGTCAATGAATGGATAAAAAAACAAGACCCATCTATATGCGGCCTACAAGAGACTCACTTCAAATCCAAAGACATACACAGACTGAAAGTAAAGGGATGGAAAAAGATATTTCATGCAACTAATAGAAAAAAGCAGGAGTTGCAGTACTTGTATCAGACAAAATAGACTTCAAAACAAAGAAAGTAACAAGAGACAAAGAAGGACATTACATAATGATAAAAGGGTCAGTCCAACAAGAGGATATAACCAACAAGAGAATCCAATAAAGGATCACCTACATATGTGAAATAAATACTAACAGAATTAAGGGGGAAATAGAATGCAATGCATTCTTTTTAGGAGACTTCAGCACACCACTCACTCCAAGGACAGATCAACCAGACAGAAAATAAGTAAAGAGACACAGGCTCACAACAACATATTCGAACAGATGGACCTATCAGCCATCTACAAAACACTCCATCCAAAAGCAACAGGATACACATTCTTCTCAAGTGCACATGGAACATTTTCAAATATAGACCATATACTAGGCCACAAAAGGAACCTCAGTAAATTAAAAAAGATTAAAATTGTACCAACCAGCTTCTCATCACAAACGTATGAAACTAGAAATAAATTACACAAAGGAAACGAAAAAGCCCACAAACACATGGAGGCTTAATAACATACTCTTAAATAACCAATGGATCAATGACCAAATAAAAACAGAGATCAAGCAATATATGGTGACAAATGACAATAATTCAATACTGCAAAATCTGTGGGACGCAATGAAGGCTATGCTAAGGGGGAAATATATTGCAATACAGGCCTACCTCAGGAAAGAAGAACAATCCCAAGTGAACACTCTAAACTCACAATTAATGAAACTAGAAAAGGAAGAACAATGAGGCCCAAAGTCAGTAGAAGGAGGTACATAATAAAGATTAAAGCAGAAATAAATAAAATTGAGAAGAATAAAACAACAGAAAGAATCAATGAAAGCAGGAGCTGGTTCTTCAAGAAAATAAAATGGATAAACCCGTAGCCAGATTTATCAAGAAAAAAAGAGTCTACAGACATAAACAGAATCAGAAATGAGAAAGGAAAAATCACTATGGACTCCACAGAAATACAAAGAATTATTAGAGAATACTATGAAAAATTATATGGTAACAAACTGGATAACCTAGAAGAAATGGACAACTTTCTAGAAAAATACAACCTACCAAGGCTGACCCAGGAAGAAACAGAAAATCTGAATAGACCAATTACCAGCAAAGAAATTGAACTGGTAAACAAAACACTACCTAAGAACAAAACCCCTTGACCAGATGGTTTCACTGATGAATTTTATCAAACATTTAGTGAAGACCTAATACCCATCCCCTTTAAAGTTTTCCAAAAAGCAGAAAAGGAGGGAATACTTCCAATCTCATTCTACGAAGCCACATCACTCTAATCCCCAAACCAGGCAGACACCACAAAAAAAGAAAATTACAGACCAATATCCCTGATGAACATAGATGCAAAAATACTCAATAAAATATTAGCAAACTGAATTGAAAAATACATCAAAAAGATCATCCATCATGATCAAGTGGGATTCATCCCAGGGATGCAAGGATGGTATAACATTCAAAAATCCATCAACATCATCCACTATATCAACAAAAAGAAGGGCAAAACCACATGATCATCTCCATAGATGTTAAAAAAGCATTCGACAAAATTCAACATCCATTCATGATAAAAAATCTCAACAAAATGGGTATACAGGGCAAGTACCTCAACATAATAAAGGCCACATATGACAAACCCACAGCCAACATCACACTTAACAGTGAGAAGCTGAAAGCTTTTCCTTTAAGATCGGGAACAACACAAGGATGCCCACTCTCCCCACTTCTATTCAACATAGTTCTGGAGGTCCTTGCCACAGCAATCAGACAAAACAAAGAAATAAAAGGCATCCAGATGGGCAAGGAAGAAGTCAAACTGTACCTGTCTGCAGATGACATGATATACATAAAAAACCCTAAAGAATCCACTCCAAAACTACGAGATCTAATATTTGAATTCAGCAAAGTTGCACGATACAAAATTAATACACAGAAATCTGTTGCATTCCGATACACTAATGATGAACTAGCAGAAAGAGAAATCAGGAAAACAATTCCATTGACAATTGCATGAAAAAGAATTAAATACCTAGGAATAAACCTAACCAAGGAAGTAAAAGACTTATACTCTGAAAACTGTAAGACACACATGAGAGAAATTAAAGAAGAAACCAATAAATGGAAACACATCCTGTGCTCATGGATAGGAAGAATTAATATTGTCAAAATGGCTGGCTATCCTGCCCAAAGCAATTTACAGATTCAATGCAATCCCAATATATACCAATAGCATTCTTCAATAAACTACAACAAATAGTTCTAAAATTCATATGGAACCATGAAAAACCCCGAATAGCCAACACAATCCTGAGAAAGAAGAACAAAGCTAGGGTGATTATGCTCCCTGACTTCAAGCTATACTACAAAGCTAGAGTAATCAAAACAATTTGTACTGGCACAAGAACAGACCCATAGACCAGTGGAACAGAATAGAGAGCCCAGATTTAAATGCAAGCATATATGGTCAATTAATATGTGATAAAGGAGCCATGGACATACAATGGGGAAATGACAGTCTCTTCAACAGCTGGTGTTGGCAAAACTGGACAGCTACATGTAAGAGAATGAAACTGGATTACTGTCTAACCCCATACACAAAAGTAAACTCAAAGTGGATCAAAGACCTGAATATAAGTCATGAAACCCTAAAACTCTTAGAAAAAAACATAGGCAAAAATCTCTTCGACATAAACATAGGCAACTTCTTCATGAACATATCTCCCCGGGCAAGGGAAACAAAAGCAAAAATGAACAAATGGGACTATATCAAACTAAAAAGCTTCTGTACAGCAAAGGACACCATCAACACAACCAAAAGACATCCTTCAGTATGGGAGAATATATTCATAAATGACATATCCGATAAGGGGTTGACATCCAAATTATATAAAGAGCTCACACACCTCAACAAACAAAAAGTAAATAAGCCAATTAAAAAATGGGCAGAGGAGCTGAACAGACACTTCTCCAAAGAAGAAATTCAGATGGCCAACAGGCACATGAAAAGATGCTCCACATCGCTAATCATCAGAGAAATGCAAATTAAAACCACAATGAGATATCACCTCACACCAGTTAGGATGGGTAACATCCAAAAGACAACAACAAATGTTGGCTAGGATGTGGAGAAAGGGGAACCCTCCTGTGCTGCTGGTGGGAATGTAAACTAATTCAACCACTGTGGAAAGCAGTATGGAGGTTCCTCAAAAAGCTAAAAATAGAAATACCATTTGACCCAGGAATCCCACTCCTAGGAATTTACCCTAACAATGCAGCAGCACAGTTTGAAAAAGACATATGGACCCCTATGTTTATCGCCACACTATTTAGTATAGCCAAGAAATGGAACAGCCTAAGTGTCCATCAGCAGATGAATGGATAAAGAAGATGTGGTACATATACACAGTGGAATATTATTCAGCCATAAGAAGAAAAAAAATCCTACCATTTGCAACAACATGGATGGAGCTGGAGGTATTATGCTCAGTGAAATAAGCCAGATGGAGAAAGACAAGTATTAAATGATTTCACTCATCTGTGAAGTATAAGAACAAATAAAAAACTGAAGGAACAAAACAGCACCAGACTCACAGAACGCAAGAATGGACTAAGAGTTACCAAAGGGAAAGGGACTGGGGAGGATGGGTGGGAAGGGAGGCATAAGGGGGAAAAAGGATCACTACGATTAGCACGTATAATGTTGGGGGGGGACACGAGGAAGGCAGTATAACACAGAGAAGAGAAGTAGTGATTCTATAGCATCTTACTACGCTGATGGACAGTGAATTTAATGGGGTATGTGGTGGGGACTTGATAATGGGGGGAGTCTAGTAACCACAGTGTTGTTCATGTAGTTGTACATAAATGATAGCAAAAAATTTTTTAAATCAACAACAAAATTACACTCAATGAAAGGCAAAGATCAACACTGTATAATCCCATTTATACAAAATGTCCAGATGAGGCATATAGAAAGTAAAGGAGTGATGCCTAGCTATAGGGGGAGTGGAACTGGTGACTACTAATGGGCACAAAGTTCTAAAATTTGTGGTGATAACTGCACAACTCTGTAAATATGCTAAAAATCATTGAATTGTAGACTTAAAACAAGTGAAGGTTATTATATGCATACTCTATCTTAGTAACACTTTTCAAAAATGAGGATAAAATAGAAATTTTTGCAGGTGGACAAAAACAGACAATTCTTCACCAGATCTGCACTAAAAGAAGTCTAAAGGAAATTCTTCAGGCTAAAGGGAAATGACACCAGATGAATCACCAATCTAAGGGAAGAAATGAAAGATACCAGAAATTATCAATATGTGGGTAAAAAGAAAAAACTGTCTTTTATATTCTCTTTATTTAAAAGACAACTATATAAAGCAAATATTATAAGGTTGTATAGGATGTCCACAAAATTAAACTTATTTCTTAACAGTATGTCCATTACATTTTCAAATAATATGCTTAAATATGGATTTAGGTGAACTACCTCTAAATTTAAAGTAATGGGTCCAATTGTTAATCTGGAAAAAAGTACAATACATATACTACACAAAGTCCAAATACTGGAATCATACTGGAAGACATTTGCAAAACAAGTATCTGGCAAATGACTTGTATCTACAATGTAAAAAGAACTCCTAAAACACTAATAAAAAAAAAGATAAGCAAAACAGAGGCAATAAAAAGTGTGCAAAGATCTAAACAGACCTTAAATACACAGAAGACTTAAAAAGACAATTAATGACCAAAAAGCACACACAAAGGTATTCAACATCATCAGTCACTGTGGAAAAGCAAATTAGTGAAATATCACACATCCACTAGAATAACTAAAATCAAAAGACTGCTATAACACTAATTATGTTGGTGAGATTGGAGAACAACTAGAAATCTCATATATTTCTAGTGGGAGTTTCTTATAAAACTAAAAATAAGCCTCCCTATAACCCAGCAATTCCATTACTACGCATTTACCAAGAGAAGTTAAAAAACATATCCACACATACAAAAAGACTTATGCAAGGAAGTTTATAGCAGGTTTATTCATAATAGCC
>JAVSCE010016659.1:0-27738 GCA_032199065.1 Smutsia gigantea | reverse complement strand
GACCTAACAGACATCTACAGAACTCAACACCCAAAAGCAACAGGATACACATTCTTCTCAAGTGCACATGGAACATTTTCCAGAAGAGACCACATACTAGGCCACAAAAAGAACCTCAGTAATTTCAAAAATATTGAAATCCTACCAACCAACTTCTCAGACCACCAAGGTATAAAAACTAGAAATAAATTTTAGAAAGAAATCAAAAAGGCTCACAAATACATGGAGACTTAACAACACTCTCCTAATTAATCAATGGGTTAACGACCAAATCAAAACAGAAATCAAAGAATATATGGAGACTAATGACAACAACAACACAAAGCCACAACTTCTGTGGGACTCAGCAAAGGCAGTTCTAAGAGGAAAGTATACTGCAATCCAGGCCTATGTAAAGAAGGAAGAACATTCCCAAATGAATAGTCTAAAGACACAATTACTGAAATTGGAAAAAGAAGAACAAATGAGGCCCAAAGTCACCAGAAGGAGGGACATAATAAAGATAAGAGAAGAAATAAATAAAATTGAGAAGAATAAAACAATAGAAAAATCAATAAAACCAAGGGCTCATTCTTTGAAAAAATAAACAAAATAGATAAACCCCTAGCCAGACTCATTAAGAGAAAAAGAGAATCTACACACATAAACACAATCAGAAATGAGAAAGGAAAAATCACGACAGACCCCACAGAAATACAAAAGAATCATAAGAGAATATTATGAGAATCTATATGCTAACAAGCTGGAAAACATAGAAGAAATGGACAACTTCTTAGAAAATACAACCTTCCAAGACTGACCAAACAAGAAACAGAAAAACTAAACAGACCAATCACCAGTGACGAAATCGAATTGGTAATCAAAAAACTACCCAAGAACAAAACCCCTGGACCTGATGGATTCACCTCTGAATTCTACCAGACATATAGAGAAGAAATAACACCGATTCTCCTTAAAGTTTTCCAAAAATAGAAGAGGAGGGAATACTTCCAAACTCATTCTATGAAGCCAGCATCACTCTAATACCAAAACCGGGCAAAGACCTCACCAAAAGAAAATTACAGACCAATATCCCTGATGAACGTAGATGCAAAAATACTCAACAAAATATTAGCAAACCGAATTCAAAAATACATCAAGAGGATCATACACCATGATCAAGTGAGATTTATCCCAGGGATGCAAGGATGGTACAACATTCGAAAATCCATCAACATCATCCACCACATCAACAAAAAGAAGAACAAAAACCACATGATCATCTCCATAGATGCTGAAAAAGCATTTGACAAAATTCAGCATCCATTCCTGATTAAAACTCTCAACAAAATGGGTATAGAGGGCAAGTACCTCAACATCATAAAGGCTATATATGACAAACCCACAGCTAACATCATACTTAACGGCGAGACGCTGAAAGCTTTTCATCTAAGATCGGAACAAGACAGGGATGCCCACTCTCTCCACTGTTATTCAACATAGTACTGGAGGTCCTAGCCACAGCAATCAGACAAAACAAAGACATACAAGGCATCCAGATTGGTAAAGAAGAAGTCAAATTGTCACTATTTGCAGATGACATGATACTGTACATAAAAAACCCTAAAGATTCCATTCCAAAACTACTAGAACTAATATCTGAATTCAGCAAAGTTGCAGGATACAAAATTAACACACAGAAATCTGTTGCTTTCCTATACACTAATGATGAACTAACAGAAAAGAAATCAGAAAAACAATTCCATTCACAATTGCATCAAAAAGAATAAAATACCTAGGAATAAACCTAACGAAGGAAGTGAAAGACCTGTACTCTGAAAACTACAAGACACTCCTAAGAGAAATTAAAGAGGACACTAACAAATGGAAATGCATCCCATGCTCTTGGTTAGGAAGAATAAATATTGTCAAAATGGCTATACTACCTAAAGCAATCCACAGATTCAATGCAATCCCTATCAAACTACCAACAGCTTTCTTCAATGAACTGGAACAAATAATTCTAAAATTCATATGGAACCACAAAAGACCCCGAATAGCCAAAGCAATCCTGAGAAGGAGGAATAAAACGGGAATTACACTCCCTGACTTCAAGCTCTACTACAAAGCCACAGTAATCAAGACAATTTGGTATTGGCACAAAAACAGACCCACAGACCAGTGGAACAGAATAGAAAATCCAAACATTAACCCAAACATATACAGTCAATTAATATTTGATAAAGGAGCCTTGGATATACAATGGGGAGATGACAGCCTCTTCAGCAGCTGGTGTTGGAAAAACTGGACAGCTACATGTAAGAGAATGAAACTGGACTACTGTCTAGCCCCATACACAAAGGTAAACTCAAGGTGGATCAAAGACCTGAATGTAAGTCATGAAACCATAAAACTCTTAGAAAAAAACATAGGCAAAAATCTCTTGGACATAAACATGAGCAACTTCTTCATGAACATATCTCCCGGGCAAGGGAAACAAAAGCAAAAATGAACAAGTGGGACTATATCAAGCTGAAAAGCTTCTGTACAGCAAAGGACACCATCAGTAGAACAAAAGACATCCTACAGTATGGGAGAATATATTCATAAAAAACGTATCTGATAAAGGGTTGACATCCAAAATATATAAAGAACTCATGCACCTTAACAAACAGAAAGCAAATAATCCAATTAAGAAATGGGCAGAGGACATGAATAGACACTTCTCCAAAGAAGAAATTCAGATGGCCAACAGGCACATGAAAAGATGCTCCACATCGCTAATCATCAGAGAAATGCAGATTAAAACCACAATGAGATATCACCTCACACCAGTGAGGATGGCCAACATCCAAAACACAAACAACAACAAATGTTGGTGAGGATGTGGAGAAAAGGGAACCCTCCTACACTGCTGGTGGGACTGCAAATTAGTTCAACCATTGTGGAAAGCAGTATGGAGGTTCCTCAAAAAACTCAAAATAGAAATACCATTTCACCCAGGAATTCCACTCCTAGGAATTTACCCTAAGAATGCAGCAACTCAGTTTGAAAAAGACAGATGCACCCCTATGTTTATTGCAGCACTATTTACAATAGCCAAGAAATGGAAGCAACCTAAGTGTCCATCAGTAGACGAATGGATAAAGAAGAGGTGGTACATATACACAATGGAATATTATTCAGCCATAAGAAGAAAACAAATCCTACCATTTGCAACAACATGGATGGAGCTAGAGGGCATTATGCTCAGTGAAATAAGCCAAGCCGAAAAAGACAAGTATCAAATGATTTCACTCATATGTGGAGTATAAGAACAAAGAAAAAAACTGAAGGAACAAAACAGCAGCAGACTCACAGAACCCAAGAACGGACTAATAGTTACCAAAGGAAAGGGACTGGGGAAAATGGGCGGGAAGGGAGGGATAAGAGGGAAAAAGGGGCATTACGATTAGCAGATGTAATGTTGGGGGGGCACGGGGAGGGCAGTACAACTCAGAGAAGACAAGTAGTGATTCTATAGCATCTCACTACGCTGATGGACAGTGACTGTAATGGGGTTGGTGGGGGGGACCTGATGAAGGGGTAGTTTAATAATCGTAATATTGCATATGTAATTGTAAATTAATGATAATAAAAAAAATGTAAAAAAAAAAGAGTGTATATCAATAATACCTTAATAAACTCCCTCCCCCCCCAAAAAAAAGACAAAGCAAAATTAAACAAAAGACATCAGTGCTGTACATTCACAGTCACAGCAGCATTATTCACAATAGCGGGAAGGTGGGGAAAAATAAAAAATAATAAAATAAAATAAAAACCACAATGATCCCACCTCTTAGGGAATCAATGCTGACATTTTGATTTTTTTTATATGTATAAGGGAAAAATCTCTTATGCATATAAATAATATTTATTTTACACGTTTAACTTCACATTATACTACTCCGGTAAAACCTGCGTTTTCCCACTTTGCATTTACCCACTCCTGCACAATCATCTGTTTATGTGTCCATGTCCTCTCCCTAAGCTCCTGAGAGCAAGGACTGTGATCTAGACACTAGATCCCCAGTGTCTAGAACAGTGCCTTCCACAAAATGTACTTAGGTAAATGTTTGTTGAATAAACAAAGTAGGTGGATACTTGTAAAGTTCATTTATCCTTGCTACACAGTTTGTTCAGCCTTTAAAAAAAGATTTAGAGGAGACATATTGCACTTCAATGTTATAATTATCCTATGCTCTGAACCGGGGAGGGGCTCTGCGTTATTGCCTGTTTGCTCTACCTGCCTGCCAGGAAAGTTGAAAGAGCTTCCCAGGTGTAATCTGAAACTGGCCCCCAGATAAGGAGGGCAGGGAGAGACTGAAGAAAGAGGCAGGGCCCTCCAGATTGGTGGGCGGCAGGTTATTAAGCAAGGGAACTTACATTCGAGGCTTGTTTTAGGTGGCCCCAAGATAAGTAGATCTCTGAACACACCCACCAAATCTTAAAACTTTACACAGAGGCCTTAACTGGGTTCAGTCATGTATACCATTCAGATGGTCTCAACACCACATCAGTACCTCAAGGCAATGCCCCTGAGGTGGCCTCTGCGAGTTGGGAAGGCAAGTGGATCCCACATTCTGAGGATGGGAGGGGAAGAGCAGCATCCCATCGTTGGGGTCCAGCTCACCGCCCTCATGTCTTTTTGATGACCTCCCCCAACATCATCTGTTTATTTAAAACCAGAGATCAAGCTATAGAAAACTTGTGAGTTATTGGACTATGGTCCTTTATGATTTTTAGGCAGCATTGTCCAGGGTTAGACTGGAGATCGAGTTCTGGCCCCATCTAGGTGTGTTTTATTGTTAACTTCTTTGAGAGTCCATTTCCTTTCCAAATGGAAATGGTTATATTGGTCCCATGTCTATCACAGGACCGATAGCAGGGAGCAAATGTGACGGGCAACGTGAAGTTGCTTTGAAGCTACTCAAATATAAGAGCAATGTCCTATTAGGAAAAAGGATTCTATGGTTTGATAGCAGATAACTATGCCTAAAATAACTGAAATAAATATACTTGAAAACATTGTCCAAGGCCATCTATCAATGCAAAGCCACTTAAACAAAAAGTGGTGGCTTTTTCTGCTTCAGTAACTCACAATAGTTCGTTGTAGGCCTCTTTAACTGCTAGAAAGTTCAGCCCTAAACATAATGCTCTGTTATAACCAATTTCAGTGTAGGTTTGTTTTTGATTATTTCTTCCTTTTCTTTTTATATTTACTAGTTTTTTATTTCCATTTAAAGGTTTTATTGAGCATGCATTTCTTTTTTATAACAGTTTTATTGAAACATAATTCACATACTATACAACTCGCCCATTTAAAATGGACAACTCAGTGATTTTTAGTATATTCAGAGCTGTGCAACCATTTCCACATTCCATTTTAGAACATTTCATCACCCCTGAAAGAAGCCTGTGCCCTTTAACAGTCACCCCATCCTGTCTTCTACCTTCCCAGGCCTAGATAACCCCTAATCTACTTTTTATCTCTATAGATTTGCCTATTCTGGACATTTCATATAAATCACCAGTACATGATTGGTGTCTGCCTTCTTCCATTTCGCATGTTTTCAAGGTTCATCTGTGTTGTACATTGTCAGTACATCACCCCCCTTTTAAAAAATTGTGGTAAGATATATATAACATATTATTTGCCATTTTATACATTTTTAAGTGTACAAATCATAGGTATTAATTATCCTTACAATGTTTTGCAAACATCACTACTCTTTTCAAAACACTTTCCTCACCCCGAACAGAGACTTTGTACCCATAAAGCAGTAATTCCCCATTCTCCAGTCCCTGGTACTCTAACCCACCTTAATCCATTAATCTAATCTATTTTCTGTCTCTATGAATTTACCTGTTGTAGATATTTCATGTAAGTGGAATCATACAATATCTGTCCTTTTGTGTTTCAGGCCTCTTTCACTTAATATAATGCTTACAAGGTTCATCCACGTTGGAGCATGTTATCAGAACTCCATTCCTTTTTATGGTTGAATAATATTCCGTTGTATGTAAACAGCACATTTTGTTTATGCATTGATTTGTCAGTTTGGGTTGTTTCCATCTTTTGGCTATTATGAATAATGCTGCAGTGGACATTCATGTCCAAGTATTTTCTGAATCTTTTTTTTTTTTCAATTCTTTTGGGTATATCCCTAGGAGTGGAATTGCTGAGTTATATAGTAACTACTTTGGGAAGAACAGCTAAACTGCTTTTAAGCATGTACCTTTTGAATATGTTTCAGTCCCCTCAAATTGTGAATGAATACATTTTACGCTCTTGGATGTTTATGAAGGAGGCAGGCCTAGTTCTCTTGAGGGCAATTCTAGGGTAAGATATGTAGGATCAGGCACTACATACCAATTTAAGTACATAGAAAAACTAAATCCTTCTGCTTGCTTTCTAGCCCTGCTGCAGATTTGGATCTGAAATCCTCTTCCTCATATTCTGATCATTCCTCTGAAGCCTCATTGCCTGAAGTCCAAAAGGATAAATATCCTGTGGAATTTAGCCTGCTTAAGTTGCAGACAAGTGAGTAATACAGTCTCCTCCCCGTGCCTCTGTGCCCAGGTTCACAAGTCTGCCTGCTGGGCCACATTCACTGAAGAGCCACTAAATGCCAGGCACTTGGATGCTTCATCTTCATTTTCATGACAGCTCTGCTGGGGTGATAGTGTTATATGTTTTTTAAAAATGAAATGCCTTTATATAAAATCCATAAAAGTCATGTAGCAAAGTATTAAAATAATAAAGAAATATATAAAGTAGAGTGTAGAAGCCCCTCCTCCATATTCCATAACAATATCTGCGTTTTGCCCTGTAGCTGGGAAAAGTTTGGTGTCTATTCTTCCAGAATTTTGAAATGTATGGGTGCTTGTATGTACGTACATATGTATATATGGGTTGTAGTATACAACCGTATTTTCACTAGCAGAAAATAGTATCCAAAAGAAATAGATCCTAGACCTCTTTATGTGTCAATACACATATATCTATGTGGCTAATATAGACCTATTCATTTTACAGAAAGAAACTGAGGCTTGGAGAGATTCAGTCCCCATGCAAGTACATCCAGCTAGGAAGTAGGGTGATGGGATTAGAACCCAAACTTGCCTGCCTGCAACACCTACCTTCTTTCTTGGCCACCACAGAGCCCAAGTGTTTCTCAAGCAACCCTTGAGCTCTTAGGGGGTCTCTTAAAATCTCTTTAAAATCACCTTAGCAATTTTACAGGCAAAGAATCAAATGGGGAAACAAAGACACTGAGTGGTCCAGTAACTTGCCTGAGGTCTCACAGCAGCC
The DNA here is from genome assembly GCA_032199065.1 of Smutsia gigantea. Taxonomy (NCBI): domain Eukaryota; kingdom Metazoa; phylum Chordata; class Mammalia; order Pholidota; family Manidae; genus Smutsia; species Smutsia gigantea. Next base: position 20,405 of record JAVSCE010016659.1, on the reverse strand, counting down.
TTTCTTTTTGGCCAGAACAGCATGTCCACCCTTCCCAGTGTCTCTGCAGCGTACATGTGCACCGTTGCTGCTGCCGTCCCCATGTTCTGTTTTGCTAAGTTGCCATGGCTGGCCAGCCCTTCCTTGGTTGATGGGCATTCTATTCTTTCTACCCAAATCTCAGAGCGAAGGTTGGATCATAGATGCTTGTAAAACACCTGTAAATCATCTCTGAGCTTCCCATCCTATACATCCCTTCCAACCATAAAATTCGCTTTATTTTTGGAGGAGAGGGCAAAAGGGGAATAAAGGGGGGCCCTTAGATAGCTTTCTCCCCACTTCCTCTCCTTTTGTGCCCACTCCCACTGAGATTATTGCAGCCCCCGATGTAGAACCGAGGAACTGTACATGTTGATAAAGTCTTTGCAGTTAGATGGTGCCTGGGGAGTTTTCACAACTTCTTGTCTTCCCAATTGCATTATGAGGCTGGGAGCAGTGCCAATGAGAGGATTTCTGATGTCTTGCAGAAGATGGGCAGCGTCCTGAGTGGACATTTTACCCGAGATTTAGCAGCAGTATCCACACCTACCACGTTGGAAAGCAGTGCTTCTTTAACGGGCTCTTCCTTGGTAACAGGAGGTCTCTATCAGAGAAGACAGTGGACAAGAGCTTGGGGAGGAAGAAACATGGTAATGTTTTCCTCCTGGACCTTGACTGTGCAGTGCTCCAAAATACTGTTGAGACTGAGTGTGCAGGCCCAGCATTCCATGGCTTGGGGCAGCCCTGCAGGGTTACCATGTCACCCTAGCGCAGCCAGGAAGATAGGAAAGTGAAGAGGACCATTGGCAGACTGCACTTTTTGGCAAAAAACCCATAACATATGCTGATCCACATTTTTTGTTTTTCTCTGAATTTCATAAAATGCTAATGTGACATTTAAGTCATCAGATAAATTCTCTCAGCTACTTATTAATAGAAGTCTTCACTGAAGTCCAAAGAAAATAATTTATGCTTCAATTAGATGCTGCCCATCATATGCATTTAAATTGTACTTTCTATTCTTCACAAGGAAAATATCCCATAATTCTTAGCCTGAAGTGCATGTTGTTATTTTGTAGCTTATTTAGTTAGAGGCAGTTGAGATGAGTACATAGATTCTCCTTGGTTGGTACCTTGGTGAGAACTTCTTGAGTTCTCACCTGCCCATCATAGATTTATTGAAAGACCCTAAAGAGTTGCTGAGTACCCACAGACCATTTATAACATACTTTTCTACAGAAATACCAGTATAGGAAGCAGCCGTTGCTTCAAGGATGGAAAAGATTGCTGTAGCAGGAATACAAAGAGAAAGAAATAGAAATCTCTTATTTCTGAGTTTTAAAACAGACTTTTAAACTCATAGCAGAGACAAATAGTTTTAGAAACCAAGGCATTTGTTTGGGTAGAGAAGAGAAAACCTAGACTAGAGGAGGAGGAGAGTCATCACGGATATGGGGACTTTGAAGAGTCCTGCATCCTGCCCAACTCCTGAGATCAAGATGTAGTCAATGACAGGACGTGAATCTGGCTGCAGGAAGACCTTGAGCCTCACAGGGAAGTGGCATCTGCCTTGCCTGTGGGCAGGGGAGCAGGGCACTAGACTCTGGGCACTGTATGGGCAAAAAGCCAGCCTCAGGGTCTCACCCCCTCAGGTGGTGTGGAAGAATAGCTGCATTTCTGTGTCCTGGGAAGACTGGAGGTTGGACAGAGAGAAGGAATGAGAGCAAGCCTGGGGAACTGCACAGGCCTCATAGCTGGGATGCCCGGAGGCCACAGTATGATGCCCTGTGGACCACTGAGCCAGGGATCATAGGAGAATAAACTTATGTTTCACCTCATGCACTGTGGAGGGGGAAGGCTTCCTGAGGGTCAGACTAGGTAATTCATTTTAGCAGACAACAGAAATAGATGCCAACTTTCAGAGAGTAATAGAGCTAAGGCAAGCAGCAGACAGCAGTGTGGTTTTCAAACAGTGACACAGGACCCAGTCTTCCACTAAAGCCGTGATATCAGTAAGCCGACTGTGCATACTCCTACTTCCCACTCCCAATGAGATGCAGCCATAGGCTAGAATAGGAAGGATTTATTGGCAGGTTTAAATCTGGAACAACAAAACCCAGAAGGGACTAAATGTAGCTGTATATTACTTAGGAATGCTCTTGGCTGCAAGTAAGAGAAAAAACAAATCATCAGAGACATAGGTTATACTTAACAAGAAGCTTTGCAGCCTAGGTGGTCTATAAGGTCTGGTTGCTCAGGGCTGTCAAGAAAAATATTGGCTCATTTGTTGGGTTTTGTTTTTTCATGCTTGTCATCTATGGTTACAACTGTTGCAGTTCCAAGTGTCATGTCTACATGCAAGACATGAAAGAGGAAACTCTCTTGTTGTCTTCCCCTTTCAGAAGAAAGGAAAAGTTTCCCCATAAGGTCCTTAGGAGAATTCCTTGTACCCACGTCTCACTGGCCAGAACTGGGCCCACTGCCAGCATAGATCAAAAGTAAATGGGATGATTGCGATGACCGAATTCTAACCTTAACCTGTCCCTTTCCTCCTGACTCAACACTAAGCATTATCTTGAATTTTATGTTTATTATTCCTTTTCCTTCCTGCCTGCCTTCATTTTGTGGTTTTCATAAATACTCAGTAAATGGAAAGGTATATTTATGAAATGCATATTGAATATATAGAATAATATGTTCCAAATACTGGCATGCTTCTGACTCCATTTGGGAAATAGAATATTAGCTTTATATTTGAAGCCTCCAATAGGCCCCTCCCTGAATACATCTTTCCCTTCCCCACTCCAGTGGTAACTCCTCTTTTACTTCTATTAAAAAGAAATACTTTGTTTAGGGACATTTTCAAGCATGTGCCAAAGTAGAGAGAAGAGTATAATGTACACTGGTGTGCCCATCGCTCAGCTTCCGTTACCAACATGTGGTTCACTTTGTTTCATTTCTCCCCCTGTCCCCCAGGGATTGTTTTAAAGCAAGTTCCAGACATCAGATAATTTCATGGTAAATATGTCAGTATGTACCTCTAATAGATAAGGATTATTATTTTTTAATGGGACCACGATACCATTCTCATATACTAAAACACCAATAACTCCTTAATATCACCAATTCAGTCAATTTGATATTTTATCACAAATGCCAAAATCTGAAAATATTTATAGTTTGTTTGAATCAGGACTCAGAAAAGGTCCACACTGGCAATTAGTTAAAATGTCTCTTAAGTCTCTTTTAGTATATAGGTCTCTTCCCCTTTCTTTCTTGTAATTTATTTGGTGAGGAAACTAGGTCATTTGAGGAAAATGGGTTATTTGGTGAGGAAACTAGGTCATAGTCAGGATTCACTGATTACATCCCTTGGTATCATTTAGCAGGTTCCTCTGTCCTGTGTATTTCTTGTAAGTTGGCAGTTGTAACTATAAGCCTGATTTGTTCCAGTGTGATTTCTTCTTAGATGATAGTGTGCAATGACCTCTTTGGACATCAAATGCAATGGTCTTTTTTCCCTTTCTTTTCTTCCTTGATCTTATTGCAGCACTTGATACTGTTAAGCTTGACACTGGACACTTCTTCCTTTGTGCAATTCTCTTCTCCCTCATTTCTTGGACAAGATGGAGAGGCAGCATCCAGGACTGTCAGGCAGCTGCTGTTTTGAACTGGAATTCAACATATTTACTAGAGTAAAAAAATGCCCAAAGTATAGTTAATTAATGGTTAACTCTAACCCAGCAGCTAAGATCAGGCCATTGGTGGAGTTCCTTAAAGGCCTGATTTGTTGTCATAGAAGAAAGAACAAAATGTTGTCTATGGTTATATGTTGTAGGGAAATAGATCTGAAAATATAATTTGTTTCTTGCATAGCTCTTCCTTTGGTATAGTGTATTGTATTAGTCAGAACAGGATGGATTCTGCTATAGTAACAACAATCCATGAAATCTCAGCAGCTTAACCATTAAAGTTTACTAATTTCTCTTGCAAAGTCCACAGTGCATCTAGCAGCTTTCTAGGGCAGCTCCCTTCCAAGCAGCGTCTCAAGGATCCCTTTTGCTTTCAGCCTGTGACTTCTTCATCTCAACACCTGGCTTCTAAGTTTGCCATGGTGGGAGAAAGAGAAAGTATTGAAGGATCACACATCAGCTCTTAAATGCTTCTTACTGGAAGTGGCACACATCATCTCTGTTCAACAATGTATTGGTTAGAACATGGCTCTAACTACCTGCATTGAGGTGGAGAAACGTGGGGCAGAATAGCTTACCTGGTGAACAGTTTGCTCCTTCATAGTGTTAATTGATTTTAATGTGTGCATCCTAATTTTTTACCTCCTGAGCCTCTTTATATTCAGGAGACTGGATGGTTTGTCTGCAAGCATAAACAAGTGCCAGAACTGATTGTATATATTATGGGTCTGTCAGCTATTGATACACAGTGGCCAGCAGTTAGGGCTGATACCTGTTTTTGTTATATATTCAGAAATTTTACCAAGATCCTATATTATACCTAATAACTTAAACAAACATATTATCTCACTGGTGTTTGGGAGATTTTCCCCTAAGAGTAATATCCTATACTTATACACAAGCCATTGTTTCTTTTTCTACTTGCTGACATTATCTTGTGAGGTCTTTTACAGTAGAGTATTTCTAAGTGTTGTCCTCAGACCATAATCAACTGGAGAGTTTGTGCAAAATGCTGTTTCTGGGAATCACTCTAGACCTGAAACAGAATTTCTTAGGCTGGGACCCAGCAAGCTGTATTTTAAATAGGCTCCTTAGGTGATTCTTAGGTATGCTAAAGATTTTAGACCCACCCCCTGTAGTGTATGGTATTACCACCTTATGTAGTATTTTTTAATCTCCTTATATACATGTCTTATCTTCCCAACTAGATAAGATTCCCTAGGGGAAGGTTTATACCTTAATTTAAATGGTGATTGTATTTTCCAAATTAAAAAAAATTTGGGATGGGGTGGTATTAAGCCTAGTCCTGATTTCAAATAATAACAACTGCTACTATTTCTTGAGTGCTGCCTATATGTCCAGATTATTCTCATGTAGTACTCATGATAACTCTGCAAAGTAGATATTTGAAATAAATAGCCTATAAATGAGGATTCCAACGCTTAGGAAGTTAAATAAATAGCTCAAGGGAACAGAATTTGAAATTGCAGGAGTGGATTTGTACTCAGCCGTGACTGACTACAAAATCCAAACCCTTTTCACCAATTCTTGCTGACACCTGACCTTCAATTGTTGGTGCCCTGGTTTGGGATTCAAAAGACAGGGTCACTCTGCTCTCCTTGCTTTGAGTTCTAGCCCCTTCCAGCCAAGCAGGCCCTCAGTGTATGGGTGTAGTTGATGTTTTTCACTACACTTAAGAGCTAATAAAAAGTTTAGATGAAGAGTCTTAGCCATTTAAAAGGCTTTTGAAAGAGAAAAGTGAAATATTAACTACTACACTAATTAAGGACTTCTACTTATTGTGCAAGAAGTCTTGCTGAGTTAGCCACTGGCATTTGGGTAGGTAGGAAATAGCTTATTACATATCTCCCTTAATTCTCCTTCTGGCTTGCATCTTGTGAGTACAGTTGAATTGAGTGGTATAAAAATAGGCATTAAAAAGAAAAACAAAGAGGCCCGTTCATTGGGTGTGTGGGCAGAGAAAGGTTGTGCCTCCAGCCACGCCTCCCTGCTTCTGATCCTGACTGTTTAGTCACACAGTCGGGGTTTGTTCTCTTAGTAGATGCATCTGGTGTCAGAGGTGCTGGTTTAAATGATCAGCTTGCACCAGGCTGACTCCTTTCCAGCTCACGTGATTAGTTACTTGGTTGATGGGGGATATTCAAAGGGACTGAGTTGGGTGTCAGAGCCTTGGCTGAGTAAGCAGTGTGTGCTTAACAGCCGAGGACTTTCTCCTGACTCGATTTCACCAGGAAGCCTACTTCCCACTGCTACATGGCCCCAGTCTTTGAAGCAGAAAGAGGAGCAGGACTCCCCTTAGCTGATTTCCTCCTGGGACCAGTTGGAGAGGCATAGACTCGATTACAATTACTTCTAGAGCATTATAGGACTCCGGGGTGCTCAGGAATAAAAAGATTTCAAGAAGAGTTTTTGCTCATCGTTGCAGATACCTATGATTCTCCCTTCACATTAGGTTCCCATTGGAACCTGCTTTCTTCTTTTCCAGGATGAGGTGGTCATAACCACCTTTTAGGAAATATCCTAAACACAGGCGCACACTTTCATCTTCACTTCCTCAAGGTGAGACAATTAAAAACAAAACATTAAGAAACCTATGTGTATCTCATAATAAAACACTAACTTACCTTACTGTCATGTCAGTATACTTCCAGAAAATCTGTGGCTTGTCTTCAGCCCTTTATATGATTTTGTTTTTAAACATCTTTCATAGATATTGATCCCAGGAATGGAATACCAAAGTTAACTCCAGGAGATAATCCATATATGTACCCAGAACAGAGTAAAGGCTTCCACAAAGCAGGATCAACTCTCCCACCAGTGAATTTTTCAACGTAAGTGTATGTTAATTCTAGGATTACTTATTTAACTTTAAAGGAATTGTTATCTCTCTTTACTTCATATAAATCATATTTTACAAGGGGTAGATCTCAAGAAGACATAGTTGGTGAAAAGTCCTAAAGAAGTACTTATCTAATTCCTTACTGTATGTTCACCTGTGTGTGTGTGTGCATGCATGCGAGTGTGTGCGCACGTAAGTAGCTCCGGGAGTAAGAGGGGTTCCCCTCCCAGAACAAATTCCCCTATAAATCCAGTGAAGCCGAAGTAGGGCAAGAAGAAGGGCTGGTTGGGAGAAACCATTTCTATTGCTCACGTAAGTATAGAAATTTGCTTGTTCAAATTTGCTAGCCAGGCCCGGCTCTCTTTCCCCTCTGGCAGTGGCATGCGCCCCCTCCCTGCCTGTCTCTTCTGGGAGGAACTCCCTGACCAGGTCCTTGGTGACTGGCAAATGCCACACCAATTACATACCGGGTATGGAGGGGAGGAGAGAATGGCTGTTTTCTCTCCACCCCTTGCCCCTGGATCCACTGGCAGCTCCGAAACATCTGTTGATACGTAAATGGCTATGGTTAGGTGGGAGATTCTGGAAATTCTGCCATTTACCCCACAGTGTGTTATTGAAATTATATACAGATGCTGACTACAAAAAAAGTGGTTGTTAATTTTGTTCTTATTGTTACTACCCCAGATATGAAGACTTTTCAATTTCTTGCCAAGCCAGATAGTGACTACTGTTTGGAGTGACTTATACACTTGGAACTAAACTTAGACCAAAGTGATTGAGGAGAAGGGACAGTCATTAGGTTTAAAGAAAAATAATTGGTGTATTACATTAAAAATACTATTTTAAAAGTTAATCATGTTTGATTTATTCTTATTTATTAAAAATGATAAGAAATAATAAGAATTATGGCCTGTACAGTTCTGAAGCCCATATATGCCTAAAGCCAGAAAATAAGACATTTTACTAAATACAATGATTTATTGATCATTGTACAAATTTTGTGGTTGCCTTTGCTGTTTTTCAGAGTGCCTTATGAAAAGAAATTTGATACATTTATTCCATTTGAGCCTCTTCCACAAATTCCAAAGTGAGTTCTCTCATGATGTTTTATATTATCCTATCTTTATGAAAGTATCAATTATTTATTATATTATCCTATGGAGGAGCTCGTAAACACCCAACACATAGGGACCTTTTGAATCCCAGTGGGTGGGCAGGGCAGTTTGTATGGAGGTTTTTGGTAAGACAAGAGCTTTAAATATTTTCTTTTCTGTTTCTTTCGCTGTTTATAAAGCATTATTAAGTCTTTGCGTCTGTCTTTATTATTTCTTCCTTCAGTTATTTTGGTTTACTTTTGTTCTTTTCCTATTTTTTGAATGGGATGGCTAACTGATTTTTAATTCTTTAATTTTTCTTAGTATCCGTATTAAAGGTTATGAATACACTGCTAACCACTGCTTTGCTTATATTAAACACTTTGGTATGTAGATTATTTTTAAAGAAGTCTGCAGTTTGCATTGGTATTTTCCTTTTGACAAAAGAATTACTTAGTAGATTTTAAATTTCCAGCTAGAAGTGCTTTTTTGTTTTTATTTTGTAATTCACTTTTTCTGTATCACGAATTTGGAATCGGAAAACACTGTTTTTATTTTTTTGCTTTATGGAGCTTATCAAAGTTTTCCTTGTGACCTAATGTATGCTCAATTTTGGGACTCCCTACACAAGCATTTGTAAGTGTATTCTATTTCATCAAGATGCAGTTAGAAACATCCCAGGAGATATATAGAAACATACCCAGGAGATATATCTTATTGATTCTCTGTTTAGTGTCTACATTTCCTTATTCATTTTTGTCCACTTGACTTAGCTTGGATTGAGAATTAGTGTGTTGAAGTGCCCAAATATTAGTGTATTTCTATTTTTATTGTTAATTGTAGCCATTAGCATTATAAAGATATCTTTTTCTCATTTAATGTTTTTTGTCCTATATTTTACCTTTACAGATATTAAGATTACACCTCTTGTTTTGTTTGCATTTGACTAATATACCTTTGCTCATTCTTTTTAGACTTTTGAATCACTTTAAGTGTCTTTGACATAGAATTGCTCCTTGTGGGCCAAAATGAAAAATTTTTTCTTTAATAGGTGAATTAAGGCCATTTGCATTTATTGATTTGACAGATAGATTTGATTTCAATTCATAATTTTTTTTCACAATGGAATATTTTTTTCATTTTGGTAATATTAATGTACATTTACATGAGCAACATTATGGTTACTAGACTCTCCCTATTATCAAGTCCCCACCACATACCCCATTACAGTCACTGTCCATCAGTGTAGTAAGATGCAATAGAATCACTACTTGTCTTCTCTGTGTTATACTGCCTTCCCTGTATCCCCCGCTGCTACATTATGTGTGTGCTAATCGTAATACCCCTTTTTCCCTCTTATCCCTCCCTTCCCATCCATCTTCCTCAGTCCCTTTCTCTTTGGTACTGTTAGTCCATTCTTGGGTTCTGTGAGTCTGCTGCTGTTTTGTTCCTTTAGTTTTTTCTTTGTTCTTATACTCCAGAGATGAATGAAATCATTTGATACTTGTCTTTCTCCGCCTGGCTTATTTCACTGAGCATAATACCCTCTAGCTCCATCCATGTTGTTGCAAATGGTAGGATTTGTTTTCTTCTTATGCCTGAATAATATTCCATTGTGTATATGTACCACTTCTTCTTTATCCATTCATCTACTGATGGACACTTAGGTTGCTTCAATTTCTTGGCTATTGTAAATAGTGCTGCAATAAACATGGGGGTGCATCTGTCTTTTTCAAACTGGGCTCCTGCATTCTTAGGGTAAATTCCTAGGAGTGGAATTCCTGGGTCAAATGGTTCTATTTGGAGTTTTTTGAGGAACCTCCATACTGCTTTCCACAATGGCTGAATAATTTACATTCCCACCAGCAGTGTAGGAGGGTTCCCTTTTCTCCACATCCTCGCCAACATTTGTTGTTGTTTGTGTTTTGGATGTTGGCCATCCTAACTGGTGTGAGGTGATATCTCATTGTGGTTTTAATTTGCATTTCTCTGATGATTAGCGATGTGGAGCATCTTTTCATGTGCTTGTTGGCCATCTGAATTTCTTCTTTGGAGAAGTGTCTGTTCAGCTCCTCTGCCCATTTTGGAATTGGCCTATTTGCTTTTTGTTTGTTGAGGTGCATGAGCTCTTTATATAATTTGGATGTCAACCCCTTATTGGATATGTCATTTATGAATATATTCTCCCGTACTGTAGGATGTCTTTTTGTTCTACTGATGGTGTCCTTTGCTGTACAGAAGCTTTTTAGTTTGATATAGTCCCACTTGTTCATTTTTGCTTTTGTTTCCCTTGTCCGGGGAGATATGTTCATGAAGAAATTGCTCATGTTTATGTCTGTCAATTCATAATATTTTATGTTCTATTTATTATGTGTGTTATATTTTCCATGAGGTTGGTTTTCACTGTTTTCTTTGATTGCTTCAACAAAAGTTAAATGATGTTTGGGAATACTTGCGTTTTTGGTCTTGTGGTTCTTTATGCCACTGTCTTTCTGTATTGCTCTTCATCCTTCAACTTTTCTTACTTGGGCTTCTGTTGGTTTGTCAGCTTTAAATGGTAACCTTGACTCCCACCTGTTGTATATGTGTTAATCCTCCTCTTCCTTCTTTCAGGGACTTCCCTACCCTCAGAAGGCTTATTGAGGTTTCTGCAGTCATGGTGCTTTTGTCTAAAATGCATACCTAAAAGTATGAAAATTCTAGCTGCCAAAAAATAAAAATGTTCTTTATCTCCCTGCTCTGATTCATCCCAGGAGTCACACTTTCTGACACCTCTTGGAACATGTGCTGTGCAGCCCAGCATATGCCCTTTCAAATCTCAACAGACCTGGGAGGATGCTGGGTGTCTGCATTAGCTGAGGTCCTAGCAGAAAACAGAAGGCACACACAGTTGGGATTCTGAAGACAGTTTAATGAAGACTGTTTACAGATGAGTAGGCAGGTTGAGACCACTCATATGGGAGGGCAAAGCACCCAGGGACTCCTGACAGTGGGCAGCTCCTGGTACTAAGCCTGAAAAGCAAGAAGACAGATCATGGCTCAGAGAGCAGTGGGGAGGAGACGGTCTGTTGAAAAGAGCCATGGCAGTGGAGAATGCATTGGGGTACCTCCAGAGGTAGGGTGGGAGTAGAAGAGCTAGGTAAGAAATATACCAACCTCTCTTCCCACCTCTGATCTCCTTTTTGGTGTCTTCTATTAGTAAGCCCAGCTCAAAGTAGAAGCAGGGAGGGGTCTGGGTGATTCAGGCTGCAGGGATCAGCTTCCTCGGCAGAGAAGGGTAGAAAAAGATCTGGGTTTGGGGCAGAGGCAAATGGTGAACAACTAACATGGTGTTTTATTTTGACACTGGTCTCCTAAATTGGGGTTTTCTTACTTTTAGAGAATGTAGTGCCTTATCCACTGAGGGTGTTTGTAAATTTTGCATCAGACATCAGGGTGTTATTTTCTTCCTACAGCTTGCCTTTCTGGGTGAAGGAGAAGACCAATAAGCTGAGGAATGAGATAAGGGAAGTTGAGGAGCTTGACAACTGGCAGCCAGCAGTCTCCTTGATAGACAGTTTAATCCCTGCTGGTGGGTTAAAGAACCTTCAAAAAGTAGCATAAAAACTATGGACAAGCCCAGAACAACAGGTTTTGAGAGGCTTGGAAGTGGAGAGAAGGCAAAGCTGCTCCAGAGTGGTTGGTGTCTTTTGCCCAAGATGGTCTCTTGGGTAGATGTCATGGCTTTGTGTTGCCAGTCGAGTGTGTTGGTGGAGAACTGTCATGTCTTGGAATGGCACATGACCTTTAACTCCACGCCTCTATCCACAGGTTCTTTGGACTTGCCAAGACAATTCTGAGCAGAACCAGGCCCACAGAATGCACTGCCTGTACTCTGGACAGCCTCTTCCAGTTGATGGCTTCGGTCAGTGTCCTTGTTCTCAATCAAAAGTTGACTTTGATGAGGAATCACTGTGCTTTATTCTTTTTAATGTCACATTTTGAAAACTTTCAAACTTACAGAAAAGTTATGAGAATTGTATAGTGAACAAACACCTACATATCTTTCTTTCAGAGCTACAACTGTTAACATTTGCCCAGATTTGTATGTGTGCTCTCACTCATATATCATTACTATTATTATTTTCCTGAATTATTTGAGAGTGAGGGGCATACTTTACTCCCACATACCTATATACTTCAGTATGTATCTATTGAGGTCAAGGATATTCTCTACCCATCACAATACAAATATCAAATGCAGGGAATATAACACTGATACAGCACTATTTGTACATATACAGTTCACATTTGATATCATTCAGTTTAGTTTAGTTTTTAAGGATGCCCTCCGATAATGGTAAAATGCTGACATTACGGGGGCTTTCATAACTTTCAAACTATTCTCATTTTTTTTAATGCCTTTTGAGATTTTTCTCAATTTCACTTGGTGTGTGTCAGAAAAACAGGAAGGCTGGATATTTACTAGGGAATTAATACTCTTGCTCTGTAGCTCTACTCCCATTCTCAGTATTGTTTGTCTACACAGCCAAGCAAGATGAGTGAGCTCCCTGAGCACCAGTCATGAGTCCTAGGGCCTCTCATCAGGCAAGAAGCAAACACTTGGAAGTAAAGGTGGGGACAAAAGCGAACCCTACAAGGTTGGGCTGTGACTCTCAACAGTCAAACCAAATGCCTCAGCATTTTCACAGCCAGTCACCTTCTCCACTGAAGAGATCCCACTGGTTGGCTAATGAGGGCTGCTGATCTGTTCTCCCCAAAACGTTACAGTGAGAAGAGAGAATGGAGCCCATGCTGAGACTCAAAGTGCCTAAGATGTGAGACACAATTTCTTTCCCCGTCAAAACATTGTCTCCAGACACAACCTAAGGGAATGTAGCAGGCTTAGAACATAGTATGTTCATGCTTTCTGCATACCTTTAGACTAACCAGCAGAGAACATGGTGGCGACCACCAACAGTGCATGACTCTGGCTAACACCAGCATACCTCTGTGCTAATTCTCTTGCCCCTGGGACACAGGCCACCCCTATTCCCAACAAAATCCAGAAAAGAAAATAAAACCAAATAAATTAGGAAAGGAAAGAATGAGGTTGCCAACAGATTTTCTTGAATACATTAATATCTGAAACAATCTGTGTGTGCGACTATTAAAATATAAAAAAAAATCAACTGTGATCATCTGTGTGGTAGATAATGGAGAACAATACAAACACAAAGAAAGGTTCTGCAGGAATTTCTACATGGGATTATCCAGGTGGTCTACATAATTCCTAGATGCTACTTTAAACCACAAGAGATATGGTTTCAAAAAACTAACTATTTCAAGATCGAACGTCTGGAGTCTCAGGGTCACTGGAAAATTGCCCTGGAAATTAGGGCAATTTTCACTGGATTTGGGGTTCATTATGGGCATATCTCAGTGGCCAAGCCTTATTTCACGGCATTTCCCACAGCTAGCCTGTGAAGAATTTGCCAACTTTGGGCAGGACAGAGTGCATGTACATGTGTGTTTTGGGGAGAGTAAGGTATAGCCAAAAGGCAAATGGGAAAGACATATGAGTGTCATAGCTATTCCAGCTTTTTCTTCTTTCTAGCAACAAAGAAGTTGAACCTGTTACACATGAAGATCTCCTTCATTTCACTTGAGATTCTTTGGTAAATAAAAATGTGTGTGTGTGTGTGTTCATTTCTTATTTTCAATAACTGAAGCTTGCAGGTTTAATAGAAGCAACCTTCATTTGACATTTACAAGTGAATTATTAAAGTAACAATTTTACACTGCATATATAGTATTCTAATCTCAGATACTGGGAAAAAAGAAAAATGGCCTTTGTGGACTGGAGGGAAAATTACGTTACACAGGAAGTGGCACTAAAGTCTAAAAAAATATAGACAATTTCAAGACTGTTCAAGACTACTCTAAGTTACCAAAATGTTAAGATATGAGGGTATTAGGCTTTTATAATCCTACAATTTATGAATATTCTGTATAATTCCGTTAACTGCGTACATTTCTAATATGAGATTTCAGTTTGGTTGGACTGTCTCCTTTTGCTTTTCAGCACTTGGCCTCAAAGCCTAGCTAGGTAAAGGCCTTGTTTAATAGTATTTGACTTGGTGAGGTATTTTTAGAGTTGGAGCTCCTCAAAATCATGCCAGTGACTGAAGGAGACTTTTCTTTCCTAACTGGACAATCAGGAGGGAGTGACACTTTGACCCAGAACTGAGAAATGTGCCAGCTGTGGGAAGGTGCAACTTCTAGGGGGTCTACAAGTTCCCAGTAGACTCTAGGAAACGATGTGCATGGGAGCCTGTTTGGGATGTGTAGTCTCCTTCCAATGCTGGGGAACTCCAGGAGTGGCTATGGCATGAGCCCACCCTGGGGGATGGGGTGGTCACTACTGACTTGAGAAGCCAACACTGAGGCTCCCATACATGGACTTTTTAAGAAATAAATGAAAATACATACATGATAAAATATGTCTTGGTGTGCCTGGAGGGGCTCAGCCTTGCATCATATAAGCAGCCACATATCACAATGATTTGTTTTCTGAGGGACTGTATTGGTCTCCAACAAATATGGAAAGGGTGTTGGGGCAGGTTCCAGTGGTGGCGGTGTGAGCATGTGTATGTTCATCTGGCTAAAAGTGTGTTCTTTCGAATCAGGGTTCTCTTAGCAAGAACACAGAATGAATGCCCAAGGTATAATTCTACTAAAAGTTCTTTGTTGTTTATCTGAAATTCAAATTTAACGACATTCTATATTTTCATGTGCTAAATCTGGCAACTGACATCAGAGGAGGTACAAAGGAGAGGGGGTTTGAGGGCTAACTGCGAGGAAAAAGCCACAAGACTGGGATGGCTTGGGGATGGGTGGGAGGAAGGTATGGCAGAAGGAAAAGGAGGAACAAGGTGGATGGTGGTGCTGTTACCAGGGCAATGTGTGTCATCTAGCTCAGGGTGTCTTTACATACTTACAGCAAGATGCCTTCTTGGTGGACAGTCTGCTGGGATGTACCTCCTGGTGAGCAGCATGTGAGCTAGATTTCAGCCCCCATTTATCTCTTGTGCAGTGAACCACTTACGCAATCATACATGGCAGCCCTGTGCTATTCACTGAAATAAAGTATGCTGGAGAAGTACAGGTTTTCTGGTGGGACCTCAATTTTGGGACGTTGAATTTATGGAACTCGTGACACACACGAGTGGAACTGTCCAGGAGGTAGTTGGGCATATATATGAATGTGGAAAAAGAAGTTTCCTGTGAGGAATGTAAATCCCAACCTTGTGCCTTGTGGCTGAAAATGATATGATTGGAAAATTGATTCCAAACTGAGAAATGCGCTCACAAAGACACTTGAACCTCTGGGGCCTGACAAAAAGCAAATTCTCCTAGGTAACACTTTCCCCCCTCGGGGCACAGGAGACGCCCTAGAAATAATCCCCGTGAAGATGAATACCTGAGAGGAAATTACAGACTATAATTGGATCCGCCACAGGAAATGTCAGTAGGTGAAATTCAAGCCAATTTAGATGATTAACCATGGTTGGCATTACCTGCGGGTAGGGTGAATGGAATTCCATTTGGAGTAACTTGACACCCCGACAATAGCTTTTCCCAGCGATAGCTGAGGAATTTCTAAACAACAGGGAGGGGCTTCAGGGTAGCCATCAGGTGGGGCTAGAGGACGTCAGTTGAAATTGTATTTGCAAATCAGCACAGGTTTCTACTTCAGTCCTTCTGTTTATTTAGAGAGATGAAGAAGATTATAGAATAACCCCAGCTCCTAGTCATGCCTTGGTGATGTCACAGGCTTTTGATTCTAATTTTAGCCTTTTCCTGCACAATTTCTTGATGGTAAAAAAACCAGACAAGAGGGAGTCTAGAATTTTGATAGTTTTCTCAGCTAAGCAAAGTTGGTCCAGTCAGAAGCAGCTCCTCAGAAAGGGATAAAAGGCAGGGAAATGGAGGACAGTGCAACCTACAAGCCCACCCATTATCATGTATTGTTACCCCCTTGTAAACTGGGTGGAACTCTAATCTCCTCCCTGGGCCAGATTCCCCCAAATTTTGTTTCCTGAATATCAATAGATATTACAAGAAAAAAGTTTCCAGGGTCAAATTAGCTTGGAAATACTGCTTTGAAAAGGCCGTATATTAGTTTCCTAGGGCTATCCTGACAAAAGTACCACAAACTGGTGGCTTTAAACAAGAGAAATTTGTTCTCTCACAGTTCTGGAGGCTGGAAGTCTGAAATCAAGGTGTCGGGCAGCTGTGTCTGGGGAGGTCTCTCCCTGGGCACTACGGGGACACTTCAACATGGATGGGGGAGGGTCTTGACTCTGAATTAGAAAGATTCTCGAGCAGGTCAGATGAGTGTAGGTAAGGAAGGAACTCATTAAAGCGAGGGTAGAAGGGAATGGTAGCTGACTTGCAAGCAGTAGAGAACAAGGAAGAACAGAGGGAGGAAAGAAAGGGCAGCTCATTGAACTCCTGCTCAGCATAGTGCAAATCCCTTGCCAACTCCTGAAGCCAGGTTCACATGGTGTCCAGTATCCACTTGAATCTGCACAGCATGGGAACTAAACCCCTACCACCCCAGGATTTGGGGGAGCCACAGAGCACTGGATGGAGTGAGATTATGTTATTCTGAGAACTTCTCAAAGCAAAGAAAGGAGATTTCTAGGCAGGCTACTAAAGAGCAAGATTGTACAGTTGCATTCCTGTCTGTGTCATCCAGGTGACAGGAACTTGCAAGCCCAAATCAGAGATCTAGTGGCTCTTCCCTATCTGTCTGAAGTAGGACAGAGTGAAAACTTGTGCTTAAGTCTAGAAAACAGAATAGGGAAGAAACAAAGATGCTTACTACTGGAAAAGTGCAGACAAAATGCAAAAAGTTGAGAAGTGAGAAGTCTTTATTTAAGGCAAAAAGTACACCCCCAAGAAAGGGGACTGCAGGGGACCTCAGAGAGGAGGCGTGCTCAAAGGCTTAGGATTCTGTCTTTTGAGGCTTTCTAGAATGGGGCAAAGGGCGAAGGGGTGTGTACAGGCTTGACATGTGGTCTCATGATGTCTATCTCCTGTGAGAGACATTGTGTCATTATCCACAGTCAGTCCTCTAGAAACTTAACACAAGGAATTTCTTGATCCTGTTCTTCTCAAAGATTGTGATTACCCTCAAACAGTGGGGACATATCATTTAGGACTGCTTGCCCTGTCTTAAGATGGGGTAGGTTATTGGCTGATTACCATAAAATATGTTAGGAACCTTATTTTCTAACTCCCTGTTTTTAAAATGGAATCAGCCTTAGGATGGCTTACTTGGCATTTCAACATAGGCAGGAAAAATTAATCATGATACTTGTCCTATGTCTCTGCCCTACCTCAAAGGTGTCAGCAAGGCTGGGTTCTTCTTGAGGTCTCAGAGGGAAAGTACATTCTGTGCCTCTCTCTTAGCTTTGGGTGTTGCTGGCAATCCTTGGTGCTCCTTGGCTTGTAGATGCATCCCTCCAAGCTCTGCTCTCTCCTTCATATGCTGTCCTCCCTGGGTGTCCAGTCTCTTCTCTTCTTCTTATAAGGACTCCAGTCATTGGATTAAGGCCCACCCTACTCCAATATGACCTCATTTCAATTTGATTACATCTACAAAGACTATTTCCAAATAAGGTCATATTTACAGGTAGAATTAGGACTTGAACATCTGTATGGAAGACACAATTCAGCCCACAACAGGGAGAATCAGATTTCTTCATCTTACAACTTCTTACAGGTTTTAATTTTGGTGACTGTGAAAAGGAGCAGACAGAGAATGCTGCTTTTTTCATAGTCAAGTAATCAGGAAAAACCTGTTTATTTATTTATTTTTTAATATAATTTATTTTATTATCATTAATCTACAATTACATGTGCAATATTACGGTTATTAAACTACCTCTTCATCAGGTCCCCCCGACCAACCCCATTACAGTCACTGTCCATCAGCGTAGTGAGATGCTATAGAATCACTACTTGTCTTCTCTGAGTTGTACAGCCCTCCCCATGCCCCCACAACATTACATCTGCTAATCGTAATGCCCCTTTTTCCCTCTTATCCCTCCCTTCCCGCCCATTTTCCCCAGTCCCTTTCCCTTTGGTAACTATTAGTCCGTTCTTGGGTTCTGTGAGTCTGCTGCTGTTTTGTTCCTTCAATATTTTTTCTTTGTTCTTATACTCCACATATGAGTGAAATCATTTGATACTTGTCTTTTTCGGCTTGGCTTATTTCACTGAGCATAATACCCTCTAGCTCCATCCATGTTGTTGCAAATGGTAGGATTTGTTTCCTTCTTTTTTTTTTTCTTGTCATATGTAAACTTTATTAGGTTGAGGTATACATTCCTTCTTTTTTTTAATATAATTTATTTTATTATCATTAATTTACAATTACATGTGCAATATTACGATTATTAAACTACCCCTTCATCAGGTCCCCCCCACCAACCCCATTACAGTCACTGTCCATCAGCATAGTGAGATGCTATAGAATCACTACTTGTCTTCTCTGAGTTGTACAGCCCTCCCCGTGCCCCCCCAACATTACATCTGCTAATCGTAATGCCCCTTTTTCCCTCTTATCCCTCCCTTCCCACCCATCTTCCCCAGTCCCTTTCCCTTTGGTAACTATTAGTCCGTTCTTGGGTTCTGTGAGTCTGCTGCTGTTTTGTTCCTTCAGTATTTTTTCTTTGTTCTTATACTCCACATATGAGTGAAATCATTTGATACTTGTCTTTTTCGGCTTGGCTTATTTCACTGAGCATAATACCCTCTAGCTCCATCCATGTTGTTGCAATGGTAGGATTTGTTTTCTTCTTATGGCTGAATAATATTCCATTGTGTATATGTGCCACATCTTCTTTATCCATTCATCTACTGATGGACACTTAGGTTGCTTCCATTTCTTGGCTATTGTAAATAGTGCTGCAATAAACATAGGGGTGCATCTGTCTTTTTCAAATTGGGCTGCTGCATTCTTAGGGTAAATTCCTAGGAGTGGAATTCCTGGGTCAAATGGTATTTCTATTTTGAGTTTTTGAGGAACCTCCATACTGCTTTCCACAATGGTTGAACTAATTTGCATTCCCACCAGCAGTGTAGGAGGGTTCCCTTTTCTCCACATCCTCGCCAACATTTGTTGTTGTTTGTGTTTTGGATGTTGGCCATCCTCACTGGTGTGAGGTGATATCTCATTGTGGTTTTAATCTGCATTTCTCTGATGATTAGCGATGTGGAGCATCTTTTCATGTGCCTGTTGGCCATCTGAATTTCTTCTTTAGAGAAGTGTCTATTCATGTCCTCTGCCCATTTCTTAATTGGATTATTTGCTTTCTGTTTGTTAAGGTGCATGAGTTCTTTATATATTTTGGATGTCAACCCTTTATCAGATACGTTTTTATGAATATATTCTCCCATACTGTAGATGTCTTTTTGTTCTACTGATGGTGTCCTTTGCTGTACAGAAGCTTTTCAGCTTGATATAGTTCCACTTGTTCATTTTTGCTTTTGTTTCCCTTGCCCGGGGAGATATGTTCATGAAGAAGTCGCTCATGTTTATGTCCAAGAGATTTTTGCCTATGTTTTTTTCTAAGAGTTTATGGTTTCATGACTTACATTCAAGTCTTTGATCCACCTTGAGTTTACCTTTGTGTATGGGGCTAGACAGTAGTCCAGTTTCATTCTCTTACATGTAGCTGTCCAGTTTTTCCAGCACCAGCTGCTGAACAGGCTGTCATCTCCCCATTGTATATCCAAGGAACTTTTATCAAATATTAATTGACTGTATATGTTTGGGTTAATGTTTGGATTTTCTATTCTGTTCCACTGGTCTGTGGGTCTGTTTTGTGCCAATACCAAATTGTCTTGATTACTGTGGCTTTGTAGTAGAGCTTGAAGTCAGGGAGCGTAATTCCCCCTGTTTTATTCCTCCTTCTCAGGATTGGTTTGGCTATTCGGGGTCTTTTGTGGTTCCATATGAATTTTAGAATTATTTGTTCCAGTTCATTGAAGAAAGCTGTTGGTAGTTTGATGGGGATTGCATTGAATCTGTAGATTGCTTTAGGTAGTACAGCCATTTTGACAATATTTATTCTTCCTAGCCAAGAGCATGGGATGCATTTCCATTTGTTAGTGTCCTCTTTAATTTCTCTTAGGAGTGTCTTGTGGTTTTCAGAGTACAGGTCTTTCACTTCCTTCGTTAGGTTTATTCCTAGGTATTTTAATCTTTTGATGCAATTGTGAATGGAATTGTTTTTCTGATTTCTCTTTCTGTTAGTTCATCATTAGTGTATAGGAAAGCAACAGATTTCTGTGTGTTAATTTTGTATCCTGCAACTTTGCTGAATTCAGATATTAATTCTAGTAGTTTTGGATAAAACCTGTTTATTTTTAATGGAGTATCTCATGCAACCAGTGTTCTGAGGAACATGTTTGGGTGGGTGAGGAAGAAGTGAAGCAACTTTCTCGTTAAGCCTCTGTTTAGAAATGACCACTCACTTTCCTGAAGGTTCACAGTGACTACAGTTTGAATGTCTCTTGGTGGCTGCTCCTGTGGCTGCCCTGCCAGAGATACTTGGCAGCCTCTGGGATGGAGATGGCCTCTTTGTGGGGCCCTGAGGACTGGCCGGTGTGGCTTGAGTGATATGGTTGGCTAGACTGGCCAGTCCAGGCCATGCCAGACAGCCCCTGATGTTTGTGGCTATA
>JAVSCE010016658.1:0-40386 GCA_032199065.1 Smutsia gigantea | reverse complement strand
AACGTAGATGGAGGTGGAAATAAGAAAAGCTGGCGGAGACTGTAAGCCTGCTGCCTGCAACCACACTACAGAAGAAAAGAAAGTGGACCTTTATCTCCTAAGAGACGTTCAGAGGCAGTGGCCAGAGTCTTCCATGCAAAGCCCCATTTACCAGTCTGGTCCCAACTGCCTGGATTCCACTCAAGAGGAGCTGGGCTTCCCCAGGGCCCTCTGAGCTTCCTCTCCGAGAGCTCTGGCAGGGGAAGAGAATGGAGGGAGAGACTGGAAATTCCCTCATGGGAGAGGGACCCATTTTTACAAATCAGGACAGCAGGTACCCACTGAAGGGCTGGCGACTGGAAGGGGTTTCTAAGAGGGCTTAGGGAGATTGTTACTGTTTCCTTGACTGGTGGAGGTTACATCGGTGTGCTACCTTGTAGGAACTCATTCCAAAGCTATTCGCTTCTGATTTGTGTATTTTCCTGTGTGTACATTATACCTCAATACATTTGAATGACTATGATGATCAAAGCAAATGGTCTCAAAGTTCAGCAGGAAATACTCCAGATCTCTTTCTGGATTACAGACTGAGGTTAGGTCATAGAAAGAAAACCCCAGTGTGATATCAGACAGCTCTGGCTTCCAAGTCTAACTCTCCGAGCCTCAGGTTTCCCATCTGAAAGGTGGGGCCCGTGATGCATCCCCTGCAGGATGGTTGTCATGAGTATCGGAAGAAGATCGAAACACAATTGGTCATCGATAAATGCATGGCACTTAGTGACCGCTCCTCCCCAGAGGAAAAAGTCTAAAATTCTGACCAAAGCAAGAGGCTGGGAGAACTGACATCCCCTCACATGCCCCCACAACCAACAGAATTAGTCATACTCAGCAGGGGGATTTCCACTTTGACCTCTCAGTTCATTCAGAGTGACCCAAGCTCCGACTAATAGCCTCAGAATGTACTTTCAAAATCTCTTGAAGTCCCCACATCCAGCAGCTTTAAGATGGTCATTGCTAAAAGGTTCCTTTTCAGACCTGGCCCAGCCCACTGTTGCCTTCCAGAAGGCCACGTAGGCTGGGAGGCAGCATAGCCCGGGTGTTCAGAAGGAGGCATGGGGGTCAGACAGACCCGATGTGGATCCTGACTCCCCTCCGTCTCCTCACCTATTAAATGGAGGGGAGGAAAATGAGAATGCCCAGCTAATGGGGTTCTTGTGAGGATTCCAAGACATGGAGCCTATGTGGTGCTTGGCTTGTACACAGTAAGCATTCAATAATGGTAATTGGTGTTGTTATTGGTATTAGCTCATGGAAGGCAAAAACCTCACTTCCAAGAAATCCCACAAGAATCCAGCAAAGAATTCCATTCATCAGGCAATTGCTGAACATCAGCTATGCGCCAGCCCCGGGCAGACCCAGCACTGTAGCAGGCAGAGAGGAAAGTGTGGACAAGTCCCTGCCCACGGGCACTTATAGTGGCCCGGGAATGACCAGACATCTTTGAGCTTGGAACTTGGGCTGTGTAGACCCCGGTGGCTGTCTGGTGGGTGGGGGCGGGGGCCCCACACTATTTGTATAAGTTGATTTGCATGAAGATGTGTTGATCTGCTTCCGGCCTCAGCCTCAGAATGGGGGATAACTGTGGACACCAGGATATTTGCCTGGGGGATTTGGTTTCAGCCCTGTAGAGAGATCCCTGCAGAAGCTCTAGGTCACGGGGAGGGGCTCTGCAGGGCACAGGGGGCAGAGGGGAGCAAACACGGCCCAGGATGGGGCTGGGGGCCATGCCCTCTCCTCTGTTCAGAGTATGTTTTGGCACTGAGGCTGTGACACAGGGCAGTCCCGCTGGGCACTTGAGAGTCTGCACCTTTGGGGTGCAGAGACCATGGACAGCTGTGGAGGTGGGGTGGGGACGCCGAGCAGAAGACTATGAGAAGCCTGGACTCCCAAGGTTCCTCCAGAGACTCCCAAGAATAATAGCAAGATTTATTTTGGGGGTGGGGTCTTAGAGAGGTGGTGACTTATGTGGGCCGGACAGGAAGCCAGAGGCATTTTTACTATTAATTGTTAACATGATCCCCCAGGGGCCCACAGCCTGGAGAGCTGGTAGAAGACTCAGTCCACAGGGCTTCCTCATAACTCCAGGGGAAGTAGCAAAGTGTTGGCTGCACAAAGCTTAAATCTCACTCCTCAAAGCACAGTTTATATGGTGGGTATTATGTGCCCCATTTGCAGATGGGCTTGGTGGGGCTCCAAAGGCTCAAACTGCTTCTGAAGCAGAGAGGACAAACCAGACCCAGTGTCTGCACTCCCAAGTCTGTTTTTTTCCCAGTGGTCCAGAGCCATGGACCATATGGACAATGGGTATTGTTATGGGCTGAACTGTGACCCCTGCCTTTCAAATTCATATGTTGAAGCCCTAATCCTGAATACTTCAGAATGTAACTGTATTTGGAGATAGAGTCTTCAAAGAGGTAATTCAGTTAAAATGAACTCAGTAGGGTGGGCGCTAGTCAACATGACTTGTGTCCTTATAAGAAGAGACTGGGACCTAGATGCGTACAGAGGGAAGACAATGTGGGGACACAGAGAGAAGGGGGACCATTCGCATGCCAAGGAGAGAGGCCTCAGAAGGACCCAACCCTGCTGCCACTTTGATCTCTGACTTCCAGCCTCCAGGACTGAGAAAAAATTAATTCCTGTTATTTAAGCCACCCAATCTGTGGTACTTTGTTATGGCAGCCCAAGAAAATGAATACAAGTGTTAAGAGAGCCCCGAGAAAATAATGGATGCACAGGCAGGCTTCCTGGAGGAGGTGAGCAGCTGTTATTGCCCTCTGGCCTCTGCTTGCTCCCCTTTCATGCCTCAGTATACACACACACCGTGCCTGCTGTACAAAGACCTGGTGGAGGGATGGGCCTGGTCCTCGGGCTGCTGCCCATGTATGGCCTTCCCTGACTTACAAGACCGAGATACATAGCTTCCCAGTTTACATAGATGCCTCAGTTTCCACCTCCATAAAATGGGAATAATGTCCTTTGATGCCTCCTTCCTCCAAGGTCAACTGCCTGATGATTAGAAAATATTTGGCAAAGTACATAAGTATATATATCTGTATATATACTGTATAACATTTTTGTTATAAGAGTAGAAGCAGTATGTTTCTTATAAACATTTGTTTATTTTAAAACTTTATTGAGGTATGTGTTACATAAAACAAAATATACCTATTTCCATAAGTTTTGACAAATGTGGACACCTGTAGAACCACTTTCCAAGCAAACACGAAACATTTCCATCACCCAAAAAAGTTCTTTCAGGCCCCTTTGAGGTCACGTTGTTGGGTATGACTTCTGTTCCCTCCTTCTTACTGCTGAGTGCTATAGTATTGCATGAATGTACCAGTTTTTCATCCTTTTACCAAGCAATGGACATTTGGATTGTTATAGTTTTAGGCTATTATGAATAAAGCTGCTATGAACAATTGGGTATAAGTCTTTGTATGAACATGTGCTTTCTTTGCTCTTGGGTAAATACCTAGGAGTGGAATGACTAGGTTTTAACTTTGTAAGAAACAGCCATTTTCCAAAGTAGTATGCCATTCTACATTCCTGCCACAAGGATATGAAAGTTTCAGTTGCTTCACATCATCACCAAAATTTGGTATGGTTAATTTTTTTAAATCGGAGGCTTTCCAATATGTGTGTAGTAGAGTTTCATGTGGTATTAACTTTCATTTCCCTAATGGCTAGTGAGGTGGAGCACCTTTTCTATATGTTAACTTGTCAATTGATATCTTCTTTGGTGAGGATTCTATTCAAATATTTTGCTTATTTAAAAAAATTGAGTTATTTGTTTTCTAATTACTGAATTTTGAGAGTTCTTTATATATTCTGGATACAAGTAATTTATCAGTTATGTGATTTGCAGATATTTTCTCCTGCTCTGTGATTTGTCTTTCCATTATCTTAACAGAGTCTTAAAAAAAAAGCCAAAGTTTAATTTTCATGAAATCCAATTTATTGGTTCTTTTTTTCTCATATATTGTGCTTCTGGTGTTGTATTAAGAAACCTACCTAATCCAAGGTCTCAAAAATGTTCTTCTCTGTTTTCTTCTAGAAATTTTGTAAGCTTAGGTTTTACATCTAGGACTGTGATCCATTTTTTAATATTTATTTTTAAAATTTTGGAAGTAGTAAGCATCATAGAAAAAGAAATTAGGATGGTGGTTTCCAGGGACTGTGGAGAGGAGGAAATGGAGAGTTGTTGGTTAATGAGTACAGAGTTTCAGTTTTGCAAGATGAAGAAAGTCCTGTGTCCTACGGATGGATGATGATGATACTTGTACAACAGGGTGAATGTACTTAATGCCACTAAACTGTACACTCAAAAAATGGTGAAGATAGTAAATGTTATGTTATTATATTTTACCATATGAATTTTAGGATCAGCTTGTCAATTGCTACAAGAAAAATCTTTTAGGATTTTGGTTGAGAGTGCATTGCCTCTACAGAACAAATTGGGAAAATTGACCTCTTAATGCTCAATCTTCTGATTCATGAACATGGTATATCCCTTCATCTATTTGGTCTTCCTTGATTTCTCTGAGCCTTGCTTTATACTTTTCAGTGTGAGTCTCCTATGTATTTTGTCAGATTTATCTTTAAATACTTAATATTTTTTGATATTATTATAAACATATTTTTTTCAATCTCAATTTCCAGTTCTCATTGCTAGCATATGGAAGTACAATTAATTTTCTCACATTTTCTTCTTAAACCCTATGATCTTCCTAAATTCAGTTATTACTCCTGGTAGCTTTATTTTTTTTTTAAGATTCTATAATATTTTTTACATGAGCTATCACATTTATGCCAACAGAGACAAACTTAATTCTTCGTTTCCAATCTGAATGCCTTTTTATTTCTTTTCTTACCTATTGCACTGGCTAAAACCACCAGTGTTGAATAGAAGTGGTGAGAGTGGATATTGTTGCTTTGGTCCTAATCTTAGGAAGGCAAGCAATCAGCCTTTCACCATTAAGCATGACATTAGCTGCAGGTTTTTTCTAGACGCTCTTTTTCAAGCTGAGGAAGTTTCCTTTTATCTGAATTTGCTGATGGTTTGTTTTTTTATAATCAGGAATGGATGTCAGATTTTGTCAAATGGGCCTTTTATTTGCATTTGTGAAAATGATCATGTAGTTTTTCTTCTTTAGTCTCTTACTATGGTACATTACATTGGTTGATTTTTAATGTAAAACCAACCTTTCACTCCTGGGATAAACCCCACATGGTCATGGTATGTTTTCCTTTTTATATATTATTAGACTCTGTTTGCTAACAGTTTGTTAAGAATTTCTGCACCTATGTTCATAAGGGACATTAATCTGTAATTTCTTTTCTTGTAATGTCTTTGTTTTTGGTATCAGAAAAGTGGTGGCTTGATGGAATGAGTTAGAAGTATTCCCTTCACTTACATTTTTCTGGAAGAATTTATGTATAATTTGTGTTATGGGCTGAATTGTGTGCCCCCCCCCCCACAAATTTATATGTTGATGAGAACCCCCAGTATCTCAGGATTTGGAGATAGGGTTTTAAAGAGGTGATTAAGCTAAAAGGAGGCCACCAGGGTGGTCCCAAATCCAATCTGGCTGGTGTATTTGTAAGATGAAATTTGGGCACAAAAGAAGACAGGAGAGATGTTCATATATGGAGGAAAGGTCATGTGAGGACATGGCAAGAAGGTGGCCATCTGCAAGCCCAGGAGAGAGACCTCAGAATGAAACCAACCCTCCCAAAACCTTGAACCTGAACTTCTAACTTCCATAACTGTGGGAAAATAAATATCTGTTAAGCACCCCAGTCTGTGGTACTTTGTAATGGCAGCTTTAACAGTCTAATACAGCTGGTATTTCTTCCTTAAACATGGTCAAACTCAGTAGTGAAGTCATCTGGACCTGGACTTTACTTATGAAGAGGTTTTAAACTACATACTCTATTTCTTTAATAGATATGGGGTCATTTCCAGTTGAGTGAGTTTGTGTCTTTCAAGGAAATTGACTATTGCATCTTAGTTGTCAAATGGACATTCATTTTAACACACAAAAAATGTACAAATAAGAAAATAAAACTACCACTCTACTGTCTAAAAATAACCACTACTAATGTTTTGCTGTATATCCTTCTAGATAATTCTTATACATTTGCACACCAACTCTTCCTTTTTTTTACAAAATTATTTTTACCCTTACTATCCAGGGTTTTTGCTTTTTGTATCATCATATCTTTGAAAATATACTTATGGATGGATGGTTAATAATTTGCTTAACTAATCTCCTGACTTAAGTTGCTTCTGATTTGGGGATGCTTGTCAGAAAGAATGCCACAGTCAGTATCCTTTTTCATCTGCCTCTGGGAACAACTCAGGTTTGCATATTGGTTTACAGTCCCAGAAGTGGAATTACTGGGTTGGCCAGTTTATTGTTGACTTCTGGTGTTGAGCACCCTGGGCTAGCAGGTGGGAGGTGGTGTGGGAAGAGGGAAGAGCCCTTCTTCCCCTCAGGGGGTTACCCTCTCTGAAGACCAGTCCAACTAAAGCAGCCACTGGAAATTTGAGGTGAGAAACTGGCAACAGGGCAGCTCAGAGGCTCTCAGGGGTCTCCGTCCTGGCTGTGGCCTCCTGGTCATAGATTTAAGTGGCTCCTGGTTATCTGCAGGTTGGAGGCTGTACTTTCAGTGCATGGACACAACTGGGCCTTACTTCTTGGTTCTTCCTCCTTTGGACTGAGTGATATCATGAAGAGGCATTTACAAAACCCAAAGCAAAAACTGAAGCCAAGCTTTGTGCAGACAAGTGATGGCAGAGACCAGCCTTGTCCTCCAGGCTACCTCTCTTCATTCTCAGGGAGCTCCCAGCCTGGTGAGGCAGATGCAGGTCTGTCCCGTGGGGAATCCCTGGGCTTTTGGAGGATGTATAATACCCTGTTCTCTGGGATTCCCCAGTCTGAGTGAAGGGTCAAGATTCATATTCAAAAACATGTACAGGTACCTACAAAGGAATGTATTGGCAAATGTAAATTAGCATCTTCCATGCAGGGGCATGTGCTGGAATGCAGTGGGGTTTTTCTAGGACAATTTTCTGGGAAGGAGAAAGGACTGGATCCATAGAGAGGAAGTTGGACAGGGGAAGGAGGTGGGCTGGGAGAAGGGGAAATGACATGTTGGATTAGCCAGCCTGGTGGCTGGGTAGAGCCAGAAGAGGAAGTTGGAAAAGCTAGGGGTAGGAGGGGAAGCTCCAGGCTGCTCTCCTGTCTGTTTTTCCCACACACATGCCAACCCCAGCAAGAGGCAGATGGCATTGACTCCCAGGTCACCAGGCTCTCAACCAGAGGCAACTGTGCCCCCCAGGGCACATCCGGTGATGCATGAAGCATTTCTGTTGTCACACTTGGCAGGGTAGGTGGGGAGGAGCATGGAGAGGGGGCTCCTGCTGGGTCTAGAGGTGAAAGCAGGGACACGGTCAGCACCCCAGGACACCCAGAGGGGCATCAGGCCACAGGGCGGCGATGCTGGGCAGAGAAGCCCTGCTCCAGATGAGACAGGCTTGCCCCTCCAGATGTGAGTTCGGGGCTTGCTGCTAGATGCACTGGCCTATGTCCTAGTCTAGCCAGATGTGGGCATACATCCTTGTAGATGTGGGTCATGTTCTTATGCAGGGACTGGACTAAAGCCCTCCCAGAGGTGGAGGACTGCCTTACAGATGTGGGCATGTCCACACGAGGGCCTCCCAGGCAAAGACTCTCTCCTCAACGGAACTCTACTCAGGCTGTCTTGGGCTGTTTTCAACTAGGCCTCCACTTCCAGATTTCCGTGTACATCTCTTCTTTGTCCAATTTTAGCAAGACTCCTGCTAAGTCAGTTCAGCCATCCACACGTCCTTGATATCTGATCACTCTCAATGCTTGGTGGGGTTCCTTATGCCCCATCATCCCCCAGGTAATGTCCAGTCACACTGGCCAGCCTTCAGCAAGAACCCTGCTAGGGGAGCTATCCAGAATCCCCATACTCTTGGTATTTCCTCTTAGTAATTTTCTGTCCACCGATCCCCACCCTGCTCCTTGGCTATAAATCCCCACTTTTCTTGTTGTACTTATAGTGGAGTCCAATCTCTCTCTCCCACTGTAAGACCCCACTGTATCCCTACACCTAGCCGATGACCCTCTCAAATAAATTTACCTCCCTGTGGTTTAACAAGTGTCACCGAATAATTTTTTCTTTAACTTCCTTTTCAGATGGGAATAGAGAGCCCTTTGGGTGAATTTCCTTTAAGAGGTGCGGAAAGGCCAGCTCCTGGTCAGATGCATAAACCCGCACCCTCTGCTGGTCAGAACACCTTCGGGGTGGGGCTGTATCAGGCAGCTGTGGGCAGGGCGGTGGCGATGGAAGGAGGAGGTGGAGCCTCCTTTTTCTAGGGCATGTGTCACCTGCCTCCGGCCCGGGTTCATTGCCCTGGCAGTACCCTGCCAGTGTGCTTGGCAGCGTGAAGCTGGGGCCTGCTCCCCAGAGCCTTCGGAGCGGACTGCAGATCTTACAAGCCCTATGTCACTGGCCCCCCAGGACCCAGAACATGGCATGTGGGGTGCAGGCCAGCCCCAGAGGGTTCAGGAAGAAGGTGCTGGTTAGATACCCCTCTGGGTGGAGGGTCCCCAGTCTCAGGGCCTCTTCTCCTTCAAGAACCTCCAGGTATGTGCCTACTACCCAGGGATGGCACCCTCCATGGAGAGGAGCAGGGAGGGGTAGGGAACTGGCTCCTAGGATCCATTTCTCCAGAAAGGACCTCTGAGTCTCTAAGGGGCAACTGAGATAGGACATTGCATTTCAGCCTTAGGGGTCATCTAGTCAATCCTCATGAAGCACTTGAGGCCCAGAGAGGCTAAGGGGTCTATCTGAGGTCACACGGCATTTGGAAGCTGAGTTGGGACTGGAACCCAAGGACCCAGGTTTTGTGGCCCCAAGTGCAAGACCCAGTCACCAGGTTGCATCATGGGACTTTGTGGAGTGTGTATGGAAGGGGGTTGGTTCTGATCTGCGACAGTGACCCAATGCTATGAGACAGTGAGCTTCATGTCTTGGAAGTGGATGCATGGAGGGGATTCCTGCTTGAGGTGGGTGGGAAGGGGGCTCCTGGTGTCCCCTGGCTCTGTGGCTCCCCCTGGAGCTACAGGTCAGGTGGGAAGTCCTCAGATCTTCCTGGAGGTGCTAATCACAGAGCTGGGGCAGCAGGAACTAGGGCACGCAGGGACGGCATGGATGGTGCCTGTGATGAGGCCCAGGAGGGAACGTCGGGCCTGGGGCTGCAGGAAGGTGGGAGGGACTGACTCAGGACTGGAGTTTCTTTCTCTCCAGATCTCTCCTGGGA
Source organism: Smutsia gigantea (assembly GCA_032199065.1). Taxonomy (NCBI): domain Eukaryota; kingdom Metazoa; phylum Chordata; class Mammalia; order Pholidota; family Manidae; genus Smutsia; species Smutsia gigantea. The sequence continues at coordinate 30,986 of JAVSCE010016658.1, read as the reverse complement.
ATGAAGAAGCTCTTCACCATCGCCATCCTGGCTGGTAGTAGTGAGTAAGGGGTCTGGGCAGACTCCTCTCTTTCCCTCCCAGCCTTCTCCTGTGACTTTGGGCATCTGGGCTCTCCATCTACCGACCAGCAGTAAGACCTTGGGCCCATTGCCCCTCCCTGAGCCTCTACTTCCCGGCTCAGCCCATCAGGCTTCCTTTTCTCTTTGGGGCTGTTTAATCCTCCAGCCACCTGTAAACACACTGGAGCAGTTGGCATTTACAGGCCTCAAGGGGGCAGCGCCCAGAGCTGTGAAAGCATCATAAAGCTGTGGTATTTGAGGGGTGTCTCGGCACCCCAGCAAAACCTGGGTGTTTGTGTACATACGAGTGTGTATTTGTGCACGTATGTACACAATGAGCCAATGAGTTTGCGTGTGGATATGCGTGTGTATCTATGTGTGTGTAGGTATATCTGAGCATATGGTGATGTCTGTGTCTAAAACACGTCAATAAGATGTGTGTGTGTGAACTACAGTATGTATGTTTCTAGAGTGTGTATATGAATGGAGGGGGGTGCATCTGCCTGCATAAGCTGTGTGTGTACCAGTGGGGTTGGTGTGAGTGGACAAGAAGATGGTGGAGAAGCTCTGGGGGGCTTCTTGCCCAGGGGTGATGCTCCCAGGCATAAAGACCAGGGACAGTGAGGACCCTGACATGAAGCTGTTCCGGTGGTAGGTGGGGGAAGGTGTGTTAAACCTCTCTCTGACTTTCTGTTCAGCCTGTTAAATGTTGCCTGAACACAGCTGGTTTGAGAAGAAGGAAAAAGTACCAGAAACAAAATAAGGAATGCATCCAGATGTGAGAAACCGCCGGTTGAATTCAGGCAAAGAGCTGTGTTTGGAAAACGACTACTTGAGTTCAGCCCAGCCACTGGAGGGGCACAGGGCTGCGGGCAGACTTTGTTTCTCCTGCTTGGACTGTGAGTGTGGGTGTGACCCTGGCCTGGTGGATTCCACCTGGGTGCAGCATGCATGAAGGTGTTTGTACATGTGAGTGTGTACAAGTGTGTACAGGTGTGCATGGAGAGTGAGGGTCTGCTTGTGAATGGGGGGTGTGTGTGAGTGTGAGATGTATGAGTTGTGTGTGAGTATACATGTGGGTGTGTATTGGTGAGTGCGGGCATGAATGTATGTGGTGTGTAGACTGTGAGTGTGTGTACCTGTGTGTGCATATATTGTGTGTATGTGAAGTGTGTTTCTAGGCCTGAGTGTACATCAGTGTGTGACCTGTCAGTTGTGTGTGAGTTGTGTCTGTGTCTGTGTCTGAGGTTGGCAAGTATGAGCATGACTGTGTGTGACTGTATGAGGTATGTGCGTGCACGTGTAAGTGGTGTGCGGGGGAGAGTTTGAGGCAGGTGAGTGTGTGTGTCCATATGTGTGAAGTGCGTGTGGCACATGTGTGTATGTCCAGCCTGTGTGGGGCTCGGGGAGTTACTCACCTTCTCTCGCAAAGTGGGAGCTGCTGGTCCAGGTACATGGGGACAGAAGCTGCCCACCCTGTCCCCCTGGCCCTGGGTGACAGAGAAGGGATGCAGGGGTCAGGCTGGGAGGTGAGGAGGCCCACACCTCACTGAGGGCCATCCTTCTTCAAGGCGCTCTGCACCCAGCGCCCTGCAGAGGAGCATCATTATCCCTCGATTTGGGAATTGAGGTCAGAGAGGTTACACAATCTGCCCTTGGCCACACAGCACTAATGGAGAAACCTGTTTGCAAACCCATTTCCGTGACTCCCAAGCTGCTTAGCACACATGTTTTACTCCAGCAGTGAGAACCCTGCAGAGCAGGAGGAAGGGGTTGGGACAGAGAGCTGATGCTTAGCTCCCTTGCCCTGCCCTCCTCAGACATCCCAGCCATGTCTCCGCATGTAGCTTGGGAGACAGGCTGGGCCCACTGGAGGCAGGGTCCTCCCTTCCCGCCCTGGACCCAACTTAGACATGCACGTGGCTCTCCACCTTCCCCTTAAAGCTGTCCATCATTTCTCCCCAGTCCTTCCCTACTTCCTTACTTGTTTGCTCCTTATTCTCTGTTATGATGAAAATCACAAAGCCACGTAGACAGGAAAACTCGGCGGGAGCCAGATTCCCCACCTCAGCTCTCTGACCCAGCAAGCCCCCAGGGTGGTGCTGCGGAGGGAGTGAGGGTCTGGTGTGGATCAGGCCGTCAGCTGGGTGCTGGCCTGCCTGAGCTCCAGAGGCTGGGATGGCTATTCCCATTTGACAGGAGGGACAACAGAGCCCCAGAGAGCTTTAGTTATGGGCCAAGTTCTGTGCGACCCCAAAGTCTGGCTTCCCACTGAGGAACAGTGTGTGTGTGTTCATTGAATGGCCAGCGCCCCGAACTGTCTCTGATTAATCCTGAGATGCCCCAACCTCAGGACTGTGGTAGGGCTGCTGAGTTCCCACTGGGGGCAGAAGAGCCAGGCCAAGCTGGAAGGGCCTGGAATCAAACCTGTGTTCAGAAGAGCAGATGGCGTGGGTGAAGCCCCTTACAGTTGGGGTCTTACTGCCTGGGTCCAAATTCTGTCTCCATGGCTTCTGACAACAGGTTCTTGGGCAAGTTACTAAGTGCTCTGGGTCTCCAGTCTCCTCATTCTTAAAATGGGGATAATAATAGTACCAAGTAGGGTTGCAGGGAGAATGTGCGTTAATGCACAGAATGGCTTAGGACGGTGCCTGGCACAGCAAATAGTAACTATTGTTATTTTCTCAGGGCCAAAGGGCTTAAAGTAAGAGTGTGGGCGATGCGCCCTCCGGGTGTGGTGTTGATTGCATCCCTCCTCCTGCTTTGCCCGCCGTCCCCCTTTCCCTGGCCCTGGGGAGTTGGGAGGGGTCACTCAGATGGGAGGGGCCCCCCACGGTGCAGGGAGCTCACAGCACCCCCGGTTCTCTTGCAGTCCTGCCCGTAGCTCACAGCAGCCTGCTCAACCTGAAGCTCATGGTGGAAGCCGTCACGGGGAAAAATGCCATCCTGTCCTTTGTGGGCTATGGCTGCTACTGCGGGCTGGGCGGGCATGGCCTGCCCATGGATGAGGTGGACTGGTAGGTTCAGGGGGCCCGGGTGGGGACAGCGAAGGTCAGACTGATCCCCATCTCTGAGAGGTGGGAGACGGCTGTTTCAGTGAGTTAGGGACCAGGAGCCTGACCTTGGACCTGCCTCCTTCCCAACTGTCTAGGACACTTTCTATGTTCCACCTCCAAGGTGTTGGGCTTGGAGGCATTTGAACTCATGTTCTCACCAGAAAGGAACCTTTGACCTGCCCCCAAAACCCATGAGAGCAACAGTCACACAGCTCACCCTGGAGAGAGGCAAGGGCTGAGCTCCCCGGGGCACTGGAGGATGGGGTTTTGCTTCTTCCACTGACCTGAAGACAGAGCCATGGCTTTTCTTCTGCTTCTGTTTCTCCAGAGGACGTGGGGACAGCCACACCACATTTGCTTCCCCCACCCCCCAAGTCCCACTCAACCCTCCAGACCTTTGTCCCTCCCTGGCCATCATGCTTAGCCATGGATGGCCTCTTTATATAGTCAGGCTCCTCTGACATGGATTTAACCCTAAAGCTCCCTCCCACCCTGACCACCTCACCTGGCCCCTCCTACAGCGGCGGCCAGTGGTCCACGGAGGGAAGCTGGGAGCCCTGGGCATAGGACAAAGAGGCAGGATCGCAGACAAGAACCTGGGGCACTGGCCCAGCCCTGCCTGGCTGTGTGATCTTGGGCAAGTAACTACTCCTTTCTGGGCCTCAGCCTGAAGGTCTGACCTGTGAGGAGCTGGAACAGAGGATGCGGTCCTTGCCACTGGAGATGGGCCCAGACGGGCTTTGTGGGACGGCTTTCCTCTATCTGCCCCCAGGTGCTGCCATGCCCATGACTGCTGCTACCAGAAGCTCTTTGACCAGGGCTGCCACCCCTTCGTGGACCACTATGTTTACACCATCGACAATAATACCACAATCGTCTGCAGTGAGTCCCTCCCCCGCCATCCACCCCCAGGAGAAGGGCACTGACCCCCTGGGATGGCGCCCTGAGCAGAGCTGCTGGATGAACTACAGGATGCCTGATGACATTTGAATTTCATATAAATAAATAAAAATGTTTTCACTTAAGTATATCCTAAATACTGCATGGAACATACTTAAACTAAAAATTAAATGTTAACATAAAATCGACTAGTATAAAATTCGAATTAGCATATGTATGTCCCATTCAATATTTGGGAAACCCTTATACTAAAATATTTTTGTTGTTTGCATGAAATTCAAATATACCAGGCCCCTTGGTTTAGCTGGTTGGTTTATTAAGCCGACAAGCCTGGCTGTGGCTATGGCACTGCCTCCCCGGTGTGCTCTGACCCCCCAGCCGGCACTGCCTCCCTGGTCTGCTCTGACCCCCCAGCCGGCACTGCCTCCCCGGTGTGCTCTGACCCCCCCAGCCTGCACTGCCTCCCCGGTGTGCTCTCTGACCCCCAGCCGGCACTGCCTCCCGGTGCTCTGACCTCCAGCCTGCACTGCCTCCCCGGTGTGCTCTGACCCCCCAGCCTGCACTGCCTCCCGGTGTGCTCTGGACCCCCCAGCCGGCACTGCCTCCCGGCAGTTTGACCCCAGCCGGCACTGCCTCCCCGGTGTGCTCTGACCCCCCAGCCTGCACTGCCTCCCCCGGTGTGCCCTGGACCCCCCAGCCTGCCCTGCCTCCCGGTGCCCTGACCCCCCAGCCTGCACTGCCTCCCCCGGTGTGCTCTGGACCCCCCAGCCTGCACCCGCGCCGGCCTCCCGGTGTGCTCTGGACTTCCAGCCTGCACTGCCTCCCGGTGTGCTCTGACCCCCAGCCTGCCCTTCGCCTCCCCCTCGGTGTGCTCTGACCCCCAGCCTGCACTGCCTCCCCGGTGTGCTCTGACCCCCCAGCCTGCACCGCCTCCCTGGTGTGCTCTGACCCCCCAGCCTGCACTGCCTCCCCGGTGTGCTCTGACCCCCCAGCCTGCCCTGCCTCCCGGTGTGCTCTGACCCCCAGCCTGCACTGCCTCCCTGGTGTGCTCTGACCCCCAGCCTGCACTGCCTCCCCGGTGTGTTCTGATCCCTCCCCAGCCTGCACTGCCTCCCCGGTGTGCTCTGATCCCCCCCCAGCTGCACTGTCTCCCCGGTGTGCTCTGACCTCCCCAGCCTGCACTGCCTCCCCTGCTCTACTGTTGCCCCTCACCATAGCTCACAAGCAATCCCAGCTTTGCAAAGAAACTCCTTTTTTTGAAAATGAAAGAGCCTCCTGTTCTCTGGGAAAGAGTCTGGTGGGGAACCAGGCATGTTGGGGCCCGTGGGAGACCAGGGCCCTGCGGTCCTCGGATCCTGCTGCTCCTATAGTGGACGGCTGGCTTAAGAGAGGCGGTGAATTAAAGCAGTTCACGGAGAGCAGTGTTGCTGGGACTGCCCCAAAGCAGTGGTCTTCACGCTGGGTTTTGGGGATTCCTGGCAGCCTCAGGGTCAGGTGATGGGAGGGGATCCCTCTGTGCCCCAGTTGGTTCCTAACATATTTTATAGCTGAAGCCGCTTCTCTTTCAGTTATTTGATATATTAGCCTTCTGCAAAGAGTTTCACTTAAGAGAAAGGATTCTGCTGAAGGAAAGTTAGAAAAGATGACAACCCACTGGGCCAGTGGGTGGTTCTCAAAGGGTGTTCCCTGAATGACAACATCAGCATGGGGAGAAGGGGAGAACTTGTTAGAAATGCAGATTCTCAGGCCCCACCCAGACTTGCCGAATCTGAAACTCAAGGGGTAGGTTCGCAGCCCTTGTTTTAACAGGCCCTCCAGTTGATTCTAATACACACCTAGGGTTAAGATCAGGGTGGATGATTTCTGAAGGCTAATAATAGTAACATCGCCCACAGCAGCAGTTACCAGGTTTAAGTATTGCTCCATGGGATGCACTGAACTAAGCTCTTTGCAGACTTTCGTCACCCTCCGTGCTTACTGACAACTCCCTCCACGGTGAGTGTCCTGTGATTCCGTGATTAAAGAAAGGAGGCCTGGGATAGTAGAAGGTAACCAGCCTGGGGGCAGGTCCTGACACCCGAGTTTCTGTCCCAGCTCTGCCTTGGGTTTGCTGAGGGACTTATGTAAACCTTTCTAAGGGCCTCAGTTTCCCCACTACACAATGACATGTTGGACCTCAGAAGTTCTCCAGTCTTAGTAGGCACTAGAGTCACCTGGAGGGCTGTGAACAGACTGCTGGGCCCGCGGGGGTGCTGCTGGCCCTGGGACCTCGTCCTGGGGACCACCAGAGACCCAGCGTCCATACACTTCCCCCCCCAACCAGGTGAGCTCAACAAGACAGAGTGTGACAAGCAGACTTGCGAGTGTGACAAGAGCTTGGTCCTGTGCTTCCAGAACCAACTGTACGATGAGAAGCATCGCAGCCACCTCAATGTCTACTGCCAGGGCCCCACACCCAAGTGCAGCATCCACGAGCCCCTGGAGGAGGAGGCCTGCACCGACATCTTCTCTGTGCCCCGTGAGCCTCCGTAGAGCCCCCTGGGGTCTGACAGAGAAGGGGGTGGAGGTTCTGGCTCTGGGGACTGGACAGAGGGGGCAGGTGGAGGTGGGCAGGAGCAGGAGACTGGAGGCATGCCCCTGCCTCCTCCCTGGACCCCCCCCAGGGAGACCAACACCCAGTTCCTCGAGCCCAGCCCTGAGCATGGCTGTGTCCTGCTGCTGGTCCTGGACTCGGCAGGGAACGTGTGGCTTATGGGGGTCTCTCCTGAGTGTGGAAGGCAAGGCCTGAGAGGGAGGAGGCTGGGGGACCCTGAACGGGGCCTCTGCTGCTAGCTGGTCTTGGCTTGGCTTCTTCAGCCTTGCTCCTTGAGTCTGAGCCCCAGGGTCTGAGCCCCAGATCCTGAGCTGCCAGCAGGCCCAGGCCTTAGTGTATCCTGGGACCAGGTTCCTAGGCAGATAGAATGCTGGTCATGGGGCCTCGGTTCTGGGGGCCTCTTGGCTGCCCCCATGGGGTGACTCAGGGTAATCCCTGCTTTGAGGGCTCTGTGGCTCTCTAGAGCCCATCAGACATTAAGTGGCCCATGAGTCCAGGCCCAGACCCCACAGATGACTATGATGCTTAGTGTCCCAGCCCCCAAGTCTGGCCTCAGTTACCCAAAGCACCTGACAGCAGGCTTATGGGCACTGACGAACCCACATGCCTGGCACACTCCCCTAGGTGCACGGGGGCCAAGATGAGGGTGGGGGGTGCACACTCCAGTCCAATATGCTCCCCTGCCACCCCAGTGACCCACTCACGTAAGAGGCACATTCTGGCCTGCAACACCACTGCTCTGAGGAGCACCCTGACCCAAGGCCCCAGGGACCCTGACAATTTTGGGAGGGAGCAGGACCCAGCCCTCCTGTATCCCCCCACCCCCACAGCCTTGCCTGCATCCCCCCTGGTGCAGTAGCCAGGCCAGCAGGTAGAGGGACCCCAGATCCCGCTCTCCCTGGGCAGGGGAGGCCTGCCTGCAGCCCAATGCCAGAAGCCCTGCAATGGGGAGGAGGCTGAGGGTTGTGTCCCCCTCAGTGAAGAGGTAAACAAAGGTGGAGGAGAGCAAATCCAGACAGGAGGCTGTGGGGAAGAGTCAGGAAAGCAGTAGGGAGGGGGCAGGATGGTACAAAGGGAAGGGAGAAGAGAGGGTGGGAGAGAGGTGAGACCAAGTGGGGGTCAAATAGCCAGATCACAAAGGTCTTGGAAGGAGGAGTGGGGTAGAGGAGCCCGGAGGAGCAGGGGCCCCTCAGGCCCAGGTTCCCTTACTGGCTGCGATCCAGGGCATTGTGGGCAGAGGCGGAGGAGGGTCAGCCTCCGCAGGCCAGCTTTCTCACCTCTGCCCCAGCACTGTTGTTTCTCCAGGTGCACCTTCCCCCTTCCTGCCTTGCCTCACCTCTTGACTTTGGGGTCAGTGGTCTCCGGGTAGCCCGCATGCCCCACCTTCTGACTTTGTCCAGTGTCAACCCTGAGGACCCACTGACACAGCGCTGTGACCTGGCTGGACTCTGAGAACAGCCACCAGGAAGCTCGCCCACCCTGCCAGGGCCCTTGTGGACCACTGTCACTGGGGCAGGGACATCCCAGAAGGGTGGAGGCAGGGAGAGGCACGGGAACAGAGAGACAACGTCTATGAAAGTGATGGCAGGGCTGGGCCTTGCCTCGCCACAGCTTCCAGAACATCGGCTGTTGGGACAGGATGGAGCTGCTGGCTGCTTGGCTGTCACTGTGCAGGGGAGGACCGCGCACCTCCTGCTGGCCTTGGGTGCTGGCTGGGTCCCCTGTGCGCCCCGACCTGCCTGCCCTGGCACTGAGGTCTTCTGCTTGCTCAGGAGCCCGGCTGGCAAACCGCCTCGCCGTCCTGGGCTGGCCTCACCATCTCTGAGCTGCGGCCCTACCAAGCCAGGGGTGGAGCTGGGGCGGTGCACCTGGAGTACCCTGGCGATGGGGACCGCAGAGGGCTCAGCCTCTCCTGGGGGAGCTGGGGTTTCCCGCCTTGCCCTTCTACATGCACGCACCCTCCACTCCTGAGAGGTCAGCCCCGTGTGTGGGGGCGAGATTCTGCTGTGAAGGACTCTTGCCTGTACCCCAGCTCACCCTAGGCTCTCCTGGATCCTGCAACCGCAGAGACTCTCCACAGGGGCCGGCACCCCTCCCAAAACTAATAAAGGCCTGCTGCCTCAGTGTCCCACTGCTGGTCCTCCTTGGCCTGGCGCTCACTGGCCAGGAAGCGGGGGAGGCCACAGCGACTCCCTCCTGGGTCTCTAGCTCTGGGGAAAGTGGGCCCCCTGACACCAGCCTGGATGAAGCGGTCCTGCTCCAGCAGAAGGGCAAATGCTGGGAGGGTTGGAAGCGTTGCTGAGGCCACGGGCACAGTAGCCCAGCGGTCAGATAATAACAGCTACTGGGCTGAGTGCCAGGCACCAACGTCCACAATGCTCTTCCTCCATCCCCTCCTTTTCCATTGAACAACGGAGGCCCAGAGAGGGAAGGTAACTTGCCCAAAGCCACACAGATTTTCAGTGATGGGCTGGGACCTGACTCCTCAGCACCTGACCTTTCACTACTCTTCGTTGCACCTTCTTAATGATGGCTTGGGCAGCGAGGGGCAGCTGACAGCGACTGATGGTCCAGAAGGGCACTAGGCCTGGGTCCCAGCCTTGGGCCCTTCTCTGACTTAGGTCTTTTTCCTGTTATGGGCATCAATTTCCCCATGTGCAGAGTGACCAGAACCGCTGTTTCACATGCTCCCCAAAGCCGTGTGTGTTCCTGGGGACTTCTAGGGGCGATCTCTGGGGAAGGGGAGATAGAGCAGATGGGGCTCCGCCCCTGCCAACTCAACCTCCGGTTGAGCAGCCCACGTTTTCCTGTATTACGTTTTGAGCATTCGTACGAGCGACTCTAAGTAAACAGATTCTTCAGCCAAAATTTTATCAGGGTTTGAAAACCCCTGATAAGATCACACATTGATTCATTTATTCGATGAACCTAAACAAATGTCTCCTATCAGCCAGGTGTGATGTACCCCAACCTGCAGCCTGTGGACTGATAACCTTGACACATGGCGCCAAGTGCTGTCACAGGGAGCACCGAGGATAAGCCCCAAGCGTGTCCGTGGCAGTCCCAGAAAGAGCCCCCCAGGGGCTGGCGGTGAAGCCAGGAGGGTGTATTTGAGGTCTCTGGAGGTGGAGAGGAGGACTGGGGATCACACTTTTTGAGGAAGGGGCTCCTTGCTTCTACAGGATCCCTTCCAAGTTAGTGAGGTCTTCGATGATAAAGCTCCAGGGGGCAGCTGTCCTTGCTTTGCACCACCCGGGGCTGCCACTGACCAAACTTCAGTCAGGCTCCTCTGAGACCTTTTCCCAACTGGGCTTTAACCTTTGGGTTTCAACTTCATCTGATTTTAGCAAGGATGCTGCCACATCAGTTTAGTCTGGGGCAGGGGAGCTAGAGAATCCGTACCTGTCCTCAACATCTGATCAAATTTCTCACCCTCCGCCATCCCCAGGAGGTGTCTGACCACCCAGGCCTGCCTTCAGCAAGAATCCTGTTAGGTCAGTTTAGCAAGAATTATCTGAGCCTCTCAGCAATGTTCCAACCACCAAGCCTGTACCCTGTTCCTTAGCCATAAACCCCCACTCAAGAAAAGCGAGGATTCCCGGTCATTGTGTTTAGAATTGAGCTCAGTTCTCTACTGGCCTCTGTTGCAATAGTTCTTGAATAAAATCTGCTTTTACCTTTCGTACTACTGCCCAGCTCTGGTTTTCTAACATTCATAGTGCCCTGACTCAGATGGGGTCATTTTCGTCATTGGACCCCTGGACATTTCAGCCAGGACCCCAGTGTGCATCTTTGAAGCCTTTGTCTTCAGTCCTGACTGATCGGGGCCCTACAGAGATGAGTCCAACTCCCAGCCAGCTCTCCAGACAAATGTCAGTTGAAGTGCAGTAAGGACAGGTTTTGATTCTTAAGATTCTGAGTAGCCTCTGAAGCCAGATTAAAGTTCCAGGCTACTTTGAAAGGGTAAAAGGGCCTGCTGGGCTGGCAGTCTTTCTTCCTGCCTCTTTCTCTTGAGGGAGGATTTACTCCCTGACTCCCTAGGCTGGAAAATGTTTCCTGAGTCTTTGGGAAGCCTCTCTGTTCTAGTTGATCCTGTTTCTCCCAAGGGAATTTCTCAGTCAACTGAAATTCCCCTTTCTCGAACCTCTGCCAAATCTGGAACGTCACAAGCTTCTTTGGGGAACTTGAGATGTCCCCAGACTGGCTCTCCTAAGTCCTGCCTCCCAGCCTCCCCCTCTCACGTCCTTCGGTCTTCCCTTCAGTTTCCTTGAATCCATGATATGACGCCCTGCAAACCCCTACTCCTTCATCCCTCTGTCCACCCCACCAGACCTTTTCCCTGCCCACTCCAGCCCTCAGTCACTTGAATGCTCAGTCTCCTGCCCTCTGTCTAGGGTTCTCAAGGGACTCAGGGACTCCCAAAAGCAACTACCTCAAGCTACAAAGGAAAAAAGCTCACTGGAAACAGGCTGATGTCCTCAGCCTGACGTCCATAGCCTCCTTAAGGTTTCATATTGCGGCAAAGAAAAATCTTAAAAGTCTGTTCCACAAATACTGGTACAAAGCTTTATCTCTCATATTGACTAAGTAACCTCAACTTGTCCCATCTGTTAGAAACAGAACTTGGATAAAAGTATAAAGTGGAACCAAGATAAGATGCAACCATTTTATATAAACCGGTGAGTTTGTATCACTATGTTTTACTGATACATGGCTAAAAATTTTAGAATGAAATCAGTAAGATCTCTTTGCTTCTGTCAGTGTGTGTATGTATGTATGTATGTAATGTATATGTGGTATTTTTCTACGCAGGATAGTATTACCAAATTAATTTATCAAATCCCTTAAAGGAGTTCTAGTCAAAATGGCTTAGAGATAAATAAGCACTTACCTAAATTAAGTGTGTAAATTAAGTATTCCCAAAATTAATATAGAAATTAACCCATATGTTTTTCATGTGATTTGAGCAAATCTTTGATAAATAAGGCCAATCTAATATTATTGGTTTAACAAAAAGAGCTATGTCTTCTGAGCTATCAGCATTAAGGTATAATAAAGGTGTACATTTTATTTCACTTGGGTTTACTAGTTAAATAGGGTAATGTCTTATTTACTAAATGTTTGATATTATATAAATAAATAAGTAAGTAACACAAATTCAACCTAAGAACAAATGTATGACTAAAGAAGCAGTAAAAATGAATTGTTTGATATCCGTTACTTCATGTTTATTAAGCACAGCAGAACGACAGAAAACCTGTACCTTTAACTTCTCTAGTGCTTGCTTTTATAATACTTGCCTAACATGCATGGGCTGTAGAAATAGGGAAATAATTTGAGATGATGGCTAGCTTTGTTTGATGCTATAATACATCTACCAAAAAACAGTTTCCAAAACCTTAGTAATTTGCAACCTGAGAGATATGCTAAATTAAATAGTAGATATTCATGAAATATTTAGATTATTTGGAAGTAAGAGAAACTACTGAAACACTAATTACTAAGTACAAGTTTAAGCTTATACACTTTTGGCTTTTTATTTTTGCAGAGAAATATATTTGGCCTGTTAATAAACACATAAAGTTGTGCGAGAGGAAGCATATGTTTCTAGAAATTGTGAGATAGTATATTCATAAAATTTGCTAATTTACTATAGAATGTTGCTATATGGCAAATAGTTAACAATTGCCTACTTCCTCATTTTCACTGGAAATGAAGGTTACTAAGGGTTAATAATTCTAAAAATATGTAAATGAAACTACTAGGAATAATAGGGATCAACAATAATCATTCTGTATGCAAAATATGCAAGGATGTAGGATGTATTCTTGTTAAGAAAAAAGGAGAGTAATTCTGTCTTAAGGTAGTTGTTTAGCTGTTGTTTAAAAGTTTTTCCAGAAAGAGAAAGGAGAAAATATAGGACAAAAAAAAATTGGAGTGAGTATAGAAAGTTGTAGAGGGTTTGTGGAAAAGGAATTTTAGGTGCAGTCAAGTTGGCTAAGATTGAATTGATTTATTTATAAGGGTTCAAAAAATGAGCTGAATAGTTTACTGATGCAAAACTAGAATTTATTTTTCTCTCTGTTAAAATAGAGTTTCGTTGGATCATTCATCTGCTCTTTATACGAGACTGTAAAAGGCTTTTCTTTAGCTTTGAGTGAACTGCCTGGGAAACAAAGATTTTGTGTTTTATCAGAATAACGTCCTGTGCTTATATTCACCGTATCATGTCACTGATTATTTGAGAAAACCCAGACTTCTCAACTTTTTTTTTATTAAGTCATCATCGATACACAATCTTATGAAGGTCTCACGTGAACAGCACTGTGGTCACTACATTCCCCCAAATACCAAGTCCCCTCGCCTACGCCCCATCGCGGTCACTGTCCATTGTCAATTTTAAGACCTAAGGCTTTTTGTTTTGTTGGTTTTTATATTTCTGACAGTTTTGCCTTCCCAAAATGAAGTCTTCATCTCCAACTGACCTCAAACTGGCCCTTTCCAGAGGGCCCGTGGGAAATCTCAAAGGATTTGTTCTGTCACCTTGTAAAAAGAGAAGATGTTAAAAACAATGTGGTTTATTTGAATTGCATGGCAGCTATTGTCAAACAAGCAGAGATGCTTTAATTTTTCCTAAGTTATATTTGCATGGCTAAATATTTTTAATTAATATAAATATTTTAGAAAGTTTATAAAGTTAGTAGATATTTGATAATGCCCTTGGTGCCTATGAAATATCCTGGTATAATATTATTATCAGTCATAATTCCAGTTATTGTCTTAATATATGTTGCATGTCACAGAGACAATCCCTTTTCCTTGTCAACTGTATTATAATGGACTGTCATCAGATCTTTAGCTGTGGCCATTTTAAGCCTTTTGTCATTTATACTCATTGCTTTCCCATGATGCTTTCCTGAAAGCACATGCAATCAGCTAGTAGCCAAAATGCTTCAAAAGGACTATTTCAGAGACTCGTGTGAAGGGCCATGACAGATACTCTGAGAACAGGTATTCCAACACTGAATACCTTTGAGATCGTACCAATGGACTAAGGAAGGATTTCCAAACCTAGAAGAAAAGCTGGTGGGTTTGTGAAACTGATTACCCAAGATCAAGTAAAACAAGAATTAATTACATGGGACTGAATTCATCAATGACAGATGATTATGTTTTTTTTTGGAACATTGCTGATTCTTTAATGTTTTATTTTCTGGATTTAAGAACTCTTTTCCCTATTATCTTAATCTCTGTATCTCATGACAAATTAAGAGATTATGTTTTTATAAACAGAATGAAACATTTATCTTTTCTCTCTGCCCCATGCCTCCAGGATTTGAAAACTCTTGTTGAGTGTTCTTATTTTCATGACAATATAATTATTTGCTTTAGTTCAATAAGTATCTGTTTCTTTATAACAGAACATAATTGGAAACATTGGTTTTATATAACCAAGGCTTTGACTGGAATGTCATCTTTGAGAATCATGTGCATAGAATATGATTTAAGGACCTCAGGCTGACTTTATGGAGCCAGTGCTTTACAAAGCCCCTTTGGGAAAACTAGCCTGGTACCTGACTTACAGGGCTCCCAGACTTATAGGTGAGAAAGGAAGGCCCCGAATCCTGGGGACTTGAGAGGAGTTCACCCAAATCTACAGGTATTGCAAGAAAAAAATTTGAGATTGTGAGTTCTTGCTTTTGCTTCCTAGCCTCAAGAAGCTTTTAAAAGTTTTAGCCTGAGATTCCTTACAAAAGTGTCCAGCAAAGCAAAACTCAAAAAGGTCTATGTGGTCAATTACTGTTCTTGTTGCCCATACGTAAATAATCATGCCAAGTCTAACGAGACCAGTGTATTCCTAATTACTGTGTAAAAAGGAATAAAAAAGGAGGGTGAGTGTGGAGATAAATTTTCAATGTTTTAATGGAAAACTACAATGCATCATGGTGGGTTATTACATCATAGTCCTATTTGGGTCTTTCAGCTTTTTTTAGCCTCTTAATTAAACTCCATTTTCTTTCCATTTGTGATCTACCTGTGAACTGGGCGGGATCCTGCCATCTACACATTTTGTCAGTTCTCCTTGTTTCCTCCGAGATCTGGCTACAAACTGTTCAAAGCAATGTTTCCGATTTTCCTCCCAGCCTCCTGACTTGGAGTCACTGAGAACTAAAACCCAACTCCCGAGGTCATTACTGGATAAATAATCCTAATGGGCTGAAGCTGGACATGTCCATGCTCTTCTTCAAGAAATAAACATGACCAGGATGCTGGTGGCTGCGCCATCACTGACACATTCCAACTGCAAGCCAGCAAGTCCTTCCAGTTGCCACTGCTGTCCTCACTCCACCATCTAAAGATGCTTTCAGCTCAACATCTAGAAATCTTGACTGGCTGCCCTCTGGACTCAGAAGCTGGATTTCTGCTCCAACCATTAATCTTCTTTTTCTTTTCTTTTCAAAGAAATCTCCCTCATTGAAATGCCTGATACTTTGCACTGTTAGCAAATACCCTCTGCTACCAAGTCTCAGTGGGGGTTCTGCACATCAGGAATGGACAAAA
Organism: Smutsia gigantea; assembly: GCA_032199065.1. Taxonomy (NCBI): domain Eukaryota; kingdom Metazoa; phylum Chordata; class Mammalia; order Pholidota; family Manidae; genus Smutsia; species Smutsia gigantea. The sequence continues at coordinate 15,815 of JAVSCE010016658.1, read as the reverse complement.
AGTGACTGAATGAGAAATGAACTCATATTGTTCAGAGGAAAGAACGTCTTTTCTTTCCTTGAACGAGAGCAGGGACTGACAAAGAGTCTCCTTGATTAAACCCAGGCTCCTGAGACCTCTTTTCAACTAGACCTTGCTTTGGGCTTCTGTGTCCATCTTTGCAGTGCCTGGTTTTAGCAAGAACCTTTTCCTCACTCCTCACCACCCACCAGATGGTATCTGATGTGTGGGCCTGCCTTCAGCAAGGACCTGTTGAGTCAGCTTAGCAAGAATTCTCCTACCCTCTTAGCAATTTTCCATCCATGAATCTCCATCTCTCAACCCTGCTCCTTGGCTATAAATCCCCACTTTTCTTTTTTCTATTGAGAATTGAGCCCCGTTCTATACCGAGGTCTCTTTTCCCCTCCTGCAATAGTTCTTGGATAAAATCTGTTTTTACCACTTAGCTTCCATCCAGCCCTGGTTTCTACAACCCCATCTCTGCCCGGATCTAGGTCAGTTCTCTCTTCCCTGGGAATGGTTGCTTCTCCCTCCCATTCTGCAGAATCCCCCGGCGAGGGGCTGTCAACTCTTTTCTAGAACTTGAGTGACACCTAGTGGTCATTGTGGGTCACCATCAATGCTGTGCCCTACACCTCGGGCTCCTCTGCTTCTGGACCCAAAGTGAGAGACCCTGGGGCAGACCGGCAGCGCCATTAGAAAGGAAATGACCAGCACCGGCCTCCACCATCTTATCATTGCCATCAGCACCGCCGCTCACAAAGACTTGGCTCTGCCACTCAGGTCCTTGGGCACGTCCCTCCCTGATCCCTCCCCAGCAAGTCTCCACAGCCCCCTCCAGTACAGTGTGGATACTAAGGAAGTGCACATCCTGGGCTTTGAGGATTAAATGAGGCCACGGACGAGAATACCCCAGGGCCTGGCATGGAGAATGGAAACTGTCAGCCCTGATGACTGGTGCCCTTGGCCAACGTGTCAGGCAAAAGGTCCTCAGGGCCAGACTGGCAAACAGCAGTAGTAGAAGGAAGGGGGGCTGATGGAACATTCCTGGGGACATTCTCCCCCAAATGGAAACCTGGCAGAAGCCAAGCTGTGGTTTAGCGAGAAAATCTGGCTCCCTGCCCAGGAGTGGGAGGGGGAGAGGGAGAGAGTGGGAAGCAGGAGGAGGGGAAGGAGGTAGTAGGCTGGTTCTGTGGGCCCTTCCTGGCCCCAACCCGCAGCCAGGCACCCAGCCCTGGGCCCCTCTGGGCCTGGGAGCCACCACTCCTCACGCTCAGGACTGGCCGATGACTGTGGAGGTGGCCCTTTCCTCCCCAGAGGCTGGCGAGGCGGTGCTGGCTGTCAGCTCGCCCAGCTGTGGCTTTCTAACAAGCGGCCGATGCCACCACCTGTGACAACAAGCAGAGTTCAGCAGGGGTGCAGGTAGGGTACAGGCTCGGGCGCACGGCCCCACCAACCGCAGCCCTACCGGAATGCCCGCGTGCTGCTGGCGGGCAGGCCAGGATGTTAGCCCTGATGACTGGACCCAGACGTCTCAGGATGTCCCGGCCCAGAAAAAAGAGCGCACTTAGTCAGCACCTACTGTAAGCCAGGCCCTGGGCTCGGAGCTCGGTGCCCACTGTCCTGGTGACCCCTCTGAGCAGCCCTATGCAGTGGTGGCTCTTACACTCTTTATTTATAGAAGGAGGAAACTGAGGCCCATAGAAGGTCAAGGTCACGCTGCAGAAGCAGGGCCTCTCCCCATCTGCCCCTTGCACCCATGTGTAGGGAGCCAGATTTTCTTGCTAAACCACAGCTTGGCTTCTGCCAGGTTTCCATTTGGGGGAGAATGTCCCCAGGAATGTTCCCTCAGCTCCCCCTTCCTTCTACCTACTGCTGTTTGCCAGTCTGGCCCTGAGGACTTTAGGCCTGACATGTCAGCCAAGGGCACCAGTCATCAGGGCTGACCGTTTCCATTCTCCATGCCAGGCCCGCATTCTCATCCGTGGCCTCATTTAATCCTCAGCAGAGCCGTGAACCCTGACTCCAGAGGCTTAGCCTCAGTGAGCTTCCAGGCCAGCCCCATCACTTTGAGAAAGAGCAGGGGAAACAAGAGATTTACTGTCAAAAAACGTAGGCTGGAATTCCAGCCCCACCGGCCTTCTGGGACCCTTTGTGTTTATGCGTGAAACAGGGATGAATGATTCCCAGTGGCTCTGTGATGATCAACAAGACAACAGATGAGAAAGAGCCTTGGGAAGAGTCAGATGTACACAGATACTGGGTTTTAGTTACGGTGAGGACAATGGGGTCAGGAAGAGGAGGGACCTGTGTGAGGTCGTCCCCACTGCAGCCTCACTGCTGCCCTCCACCGCGCCCAGCTCCATCCGTGCTTCACACTCACCTCCTGTCCTCCCCAGCACAGGCCTCCCTCCTGGCCTCTGCTGGCCTCCGCCTGGAGCATGCTCCCCTCTTCTCTCCCCGCCCAGCTGTGTAACTCCGAGGAGGAAAATCCCAGGGCACAATGCCTTTGAAACCAAAATCAGTCAAAGGGAGAATTAAAGTGGGAGAGTACGTGTATTTCTTACAAGCATTTGTCCACTTCTGCTCTCCCATGTCTCTCACCACCCAGCTGCAGAAGAAGGGACCCACCTAACCTCCTGGTCCAGATATGCCTCACTCCCCCTTGTAATTACCTATCGATATGGAGATGGACTCCTAAGAAACACTTATTGATATGGGCATGCACTAAGGCCAGGTGAGAGATTCTGGAAATCTTGCAATTTTCCCTGCACAGGCTAACTTCCATTATAACCATCAGACCTGGAAGCCTTTGCAGACCAACAGGTCTGGATGGGTTTCCCCGCAGGGGTGCCTGCATCCGGGCTCTTGCTCCTCACTGTCCTGTTATCACCTGTCTACCTGTCAGTCTCCCCCTGGGCTATGAGCTTCAGGTGGGAGGGACCTCTCCTACTTCCAGTGAATCCCCAGTGTCCAGCCCAGTTTTGGCACATGTGCATATTTCTGCGATGGATGGATGGATGGTTGGATGGATGGATGGATGGATGGATGGATGGATGAATGAATGAATGAGTGAGTGAGTGAGTGAGCGAATGAGTGAATGAATGAAATCACACAACAATTTAGTGGCTTAGGCCTCCCTTCAGGGCAAGTATTTAGACCCTTGGAGCAGCTGCCTGGTTATGGCCTCCCCAGGTCTCTCCAGAGCTGGATTCCTTCAGGAACACCACCCAGAAACCTTGGGGTAGAAGGGGCAGAGCAGACAGCACTGGGCTCAGGTCCCCTGCTCTGCAGAATGAGGTGTGTGGCCTAGAGCCTCAGCAAGTGGGGGATTTTAGCAGCACCTGCTTGAAGATGGATCGGGTACTCTGCAGACAGAATGGTCCTGTGCCTGGCCAAGGGGGGTGCTCAGTACTGGAAGCCACCAAGGCTTGGAGGACATGTCTGGGCTCCCCTCCGCCCTCATCAGGGTCCCTGCCCCCAGCTCTCTCTGTGCTCCCACCTGGATGTGACTCCTCCTCCTACTGAGCTCAGTGATGCTGGGCCATCCCAGGAGCTGCCCCCCAAAGTGCCCACTGACCCAGAAACCCAGTCACCTTTCTCTCCACTACTGCCCAGCCCCCTGTCCCCTCCAGGGCCCACAGCCACACCTACACTGCCATATGCCTCACTCCCTACATGAGCTCGCCCCGTGCCTTTTACAGCTTTGCAGGCACCCCAAGACTGGGACTGGGGGACAGTGACTCCACCTGCCTCAGCTCAGGCACAGTCAGCCTAAAGCATGACAGCTTCTCCCCAGTGTGGGGTACTGGGCCCGACGCCCACTCCATCTCCTGTCTGCCTGGTAGTTTCACCAGATATCAAGGAACACGGCTGATGAAAATCTACAGAGAGCCGTTGTAAACATACATCGACGTTTGTCCCCTCTGAGGCAGGGCGCCTGCTCCGACAGTGCCAAGGGAATGAACGCCACGGAGTCCTTACCTTACCACATGGGTGGCACGTGGTCTGAGCCGTGTGCTCTGCCCATGAGGACGCCAGGGCTCCAGGAGATTGAACTGCCCAGTTCACACAGGTGGTAAGTGGTGGGTTCCTTAGGATCCCGGGGCCCCCACTGCTCCCAGAATCAAGCCCAGACTTCTCAGAGTGAGCACAAGGCTCTCCCTGACCAGCCCGGCCCACCTCGTCTCGTCTCTTTCATTTGCCCTAAAAACCACCCCCACACCCCATGCCCTCACTCTGAGCTTTGTGCAATTCCTCCACACCCCCCATCCTCCCTGGACCACACTTTATTCAACATATACATTGGTAATAAAAAACAAAAAGCAAAGATCCTTGCCCCCATGAGCTTATCTTCTAATGGGGTGCACAGTGCCTGGGGTGGCAAGAAAAGAACTGAAAGGCAGGACAAAGGAGATGGAAATGCCCGTGGAGGGCAGGCTCTGTTGAAAAGGCTGGTCAGCATAAGCTTTATTAAGGAGGTAGGATTCCAGCACAGACTTGGAGGTAGGGAGTGAGCCATATGGGAAGCACCTTCCAGGCAGAGGTAACAGCCAGAGACAGTCCTCAGGAGGGCATGTGTCTGGTGTGTTCAGGAGTAGCTGGGGTGGAGAGTGAGGGGGGAGTCTAGGAGGTGAGGTCAAGGAGCAGGAAGAGGGTGTGATCACGGGGGTCTTCAGGGCATTGGAAGGATGTCGGCTCAGAGGGAAATGGGGAGCTACTGGAGCGTGTGAGTGGAGGAGGGACATGGCCAGATGCCACGCCCTGTGCTGACCGACTGCTGTGTGGAGAGGAGATTGCAGAGGCCCTGGGTGGAGCAGAGACCATGATAAGCAGCTGTAGTAATCCAGGCACCAGGTGGCGGTGGCCTAGACCCAGACAGCAGCTGGGAAGGTGGTGAGAAGTGGTCAGGCCTGAGATTTTTACTCTCTCATTTTATTTTTTCAATGTGTATATTTTCCTTAAGTGTTTTATAAATACATGCAGAATCTAGTTGTATTCTGAAGGTAGTGCTAACAGATTGGATGTGGGATGTGGGATATGAGAAAAAGAATTTGACATAGGCAGGTTTCTGGTGGTGTGTGGAGGAGGGGAGTGGTGGAGGAGGGCCCCTCAGCTGAGATGGGGTGGGGGTGGAGGCAAGCATGTCTGTGTGTTAACTAACTTCCATCCCTCTCCCGGGAGGCTCTGCGCACCCCGCTTGGCCACCCCAGCTGCTCTTCATCTTTTAGCTCTCATATGAACTGTCAAACCCAAAGCATTCCTCTGGGAAGCCTTGTCTGACCCTCCCAGAGGGTGGTCATCGCTCCCCAAGCTGACCCTGCTTCCAGTATTTCCCAGGTTGCTTTGTGACCACCTGTTATCCCCTGGTCTGAGAGCCACTTGGAGTCTGAAGCATCTTTCTCTGCCTTTAGCACAGGGCTGGGCTTGGAGTAGGCCATCAATGTCTATTTGTTGAGGGGATGAATGATGGCCCTTCCAGGAATGCAGGCTTTCTCAAAGTCAACAACATCCCTCTCCAGGCCCACCTCGCTCCTCTCCGAGGCAGGGCATGGACACTGAGTGCGGGGCTTGGATACCCTCAAGGGCCCATTTCCTCTATATTACAGATTAGGAGCCAGGGCCCAGGGAGTGGAAGATGGCCTGGACAAGCCCTGTCCACTATGCTGAGCTGGGCCCTGGATCCTCTTCCTCTTCTGTGGCAGATGGCCAGATACCCCCACAGGTCCGACCTGGTCTCTGCTGTGATCCGGAACCCCCGGGAAGCAGAGGTGCCTGGCTTAGGCCCGGCCACACCTGGTTCCACATCCACCTTTCGGCAGCCACTTCCCTCAGAGAACTGGAAGACCCTCACTAATGCCCATCAAACCTCAAACTTCCCTTCTGCAGCTGCAATTACTACAGCATGGGGCAAATAGGAATTGTAGGCCAAGTTACCAGCTGACTGAGAGCTGAGCCAGACAGAGACTAGGATCCCTGGTTCCCAGACCCTTTGCCAACCACTGCCCTCTGACTTCCCTTTCTGTCTTCACATCAGTGGGCATCACTCAGTTCAGTTTTTCAGTGACCGAACTTGAACTAAAAGCTACTAGAGCTCTAACACAATTCCTGGGGTATATGAGACCTAATTCTGTTTGTTTTCTTTAGATCTCTGAATGTCTGAGCCTGATGTCTAGCAGGGGCTCAATAAATGTTTATTGGATGACTGAGTGATCACAGCTCCCTGTGTGCTCTCCATTAGTACACGAGCACGGCTTTCTCCTCCCTATCCTACAAGGGGAGGAGCAGGGACCATGTCCACAATGTTTCTGTGGCCCCCAAGGACAGCACAGCGCTAAGAATCCAGAAGTTTCAACAAATGAAGACCAATGATATCAGTGAGTAATGCTGCATGACAAAGCACACCAAAACGTAGTGACTTAAAACAGCAGCCTTTGTTTAAATGAGCTCAAGATTCTGCAAGGTGGCAGTTAGCCTGGGCTCACTTGGATGGTTGTCCGGGTCTCGGCTAAGTTCCTTTGTGTGTCCGTGGTCAGCTAGCTGATGTTTGCTGAGCACTCTCCCACGTCTGAGGTCTGAGCTGGGACAACTGGGCTGATGGGCTCTGTTCCAGGAGGGCTCTCACCCTCCAGCAGGCGAGCCCTGGTTTCTCCTCCTGGTGGAGGCCGGCGTCCTGAGAGAGAGGAGACGTGCATAGACCTCTTGAGGCCTCAGGAACTGGTGGACTGTCCATATGCGCCACTGCATTCTCTCAACCAAAGTAATTCACAAGGCCAGTTTAGAGTTCAGATTCAAGGCGTGGGAAAAATAGACTCTACCTCTTGATGGGAAAAGCTGAGCATTAATCATGAAAGGAGCGGCTACAGAGAGGTAGGAAAAACTGTGGCTATTTTTACAATCTCCTGTACAGCATTGGGCATTATAAAGATCAGAATCCACCCAGGGTAGATCACTTTAGTATTTATTAGAATTTAAGTCTGATATAACCAAGGGCTTCTCAGTTTGGATGGGGATTTTTGGATATCTCTGATTCCCTCTCCCAGACCCTCTTTTTCCATTTGTGGATGTCCTCCTGGTCATGATGCCCATGGGCGGTGGTGGGTGCCGAGGGTCCCATGCTCTGTCTTCTGAGAGGTGAGATGGCTTCAATTTGCTCCTACCTGAGGGTTTTCAGAGATCAACTCCAGCAGAGAAACAAAATCCAAGCGGGCCTCTTGGGTCCTTGGTGTGCGTGCCAAGACCTTGTTTTCCACGATCTCTGCTTTCCTTCCAGTTAGATCTGGGTGTGGGCCCGGTTCCCAGGGTGGCCCTGCATCCTGATTCTGGGTGGCAGTGGAGGGAGAATTTAGGGTAGATCCTGGGGATTTCCTGGGATGGGGGTTGGGGACATCTCTCCCCCCTGTCACCTTGTTTTATTGCTTCCTAGCACTTACTGCTATTGGGCTGTATCGTTTACTCATGTATATATTCACGGTGTGTCTCCGTCCATAGAATGCCAGCATTTGTCTTTTCCAGTTCTGATCTCCAGCCCCCGATGCTGTGTGTCAGGTGCTGTGGGATGGGCTTCAGGACCCGAGTCTGCCGGGGGTGATAAGAGCGGACTTCTAGGGAGGTGACACTGGAGCAGATGCTGACTGAGCAGGTGACCGGTGTCCCCCTAGCACCGCAGTTTACGCCTGCCGCACCGGGGCCGACTGGAAAACTGCTTGAAGTTTGTCTCATAGGTGGGCAGGTTGTCTTTGAAGCAGTACACAGACTGCTTGACACACTTGCAGGCCCTTAGCCCACAGAGGCAGCCAACCCCAGGACCGGGGGAACATCCACCTGCAGAGAGACAGAGAGTCACTGGAGGCTCCAAGCTCACCCACAGGGTGTGGAGGAAATGAGGAGCTCACTATATGGGGTCAAGGGTTGAAAACAGAAAGGAAAGAAAAGGGGAGTCCTTTTCCTTCATCCCACGCCCTTCCCTGATCATACCTGGACAGGCCACAAGACCTGGAGTGAGGAGAAGCTGGAAGGAACAGGAGGGGGAGTGGGGACTGCCTGGCAGGGTGCAGGAGCGAGTGTACCTGGGCAGCACATGGCCAGGCCCGAGGGACCCACTTTCCCAGATCTCATCTCTCACCACTGGGCAGCTCATTTGTACATCTCAGGCATCTCTGACTTTGGATGTTCAAAAGGGAACTCTTGATGGAAGTGCCCCCCCACCTGCCAGCTGAACATTGCCCACACTCTTGTCTCAGTAAATAGCATCATCTCCTATGGAGCCAGAAAACTAGCAGCCAACCTTGCTTCCTCCCCTCTCTTCACTTTTCACATCCAGTCTACCAGATGGCTCCACTGGTTTCTCTGTTTAAAGTATTCCCTGCTCTGCTCTGCCCTCTCCTCTCCACCTTCTTGGCCGCTACCCCAAGCCCTGTCACCACCAGCTCCTCCTTCCTGATGGGAGGAAATAAGCAGGGACCTTCTTAAAATGTAACCTGCATTAGGTTCACTCTCCTGCTTTACTACTATTTAGGGAAGACTTTTGAATATCCCAAATCCTTGCCATGGGTGCCTAACCAGGCATGATCTGGACCTTCCCAACCTCTCCATCCTCACTGGCTTTCATGCTCCCACCTCCACTCTGCTCCAGGCACACTGGCCTCCTATGTCCTTGCCTCGGCCTGTCCCAGGGCCTTTGCACTTGCTGTTCTTTGTTTAAAACATTTTTCTCCAGGATCTGCAAGGATCTGGATCCATCCCAGCCTTTGGGTCTGGTCATATTTTTCCTCCTCAGAGCAGCTCTCCCAATCACCCATCTAAAGCTCTCTCCAGCCCCTCTCCCTCACATACTTGTTTATTTCATTCATTGTACTTTTCACAGCCTGTGCCTCTCTTGTTTGTTTATGTCTGTCTCTCCTCAAAATGGAACATAAGCTCTGTGAGACCAAGACTTTGTCTTGTTCATCACAGTATCCCTGGCATGCAGAACAAACGCTGGCATGTAGTGGGTGCTCAAGTCACTGAATAAATGAATGAAGCCTCTATAGGCCTTTGGGATACAGTGTCTGCTCTTTGGCTGAGTCACCGCTAGATGGGGATCTTTCATTTATCAGTCAGAGCTATGATGGTGTGTGTGTGTGTGTGTGTGTGTGTGTATGCGTGTGTGTAGGGATGTCTAAGTCAAGACTGCCTCTTTCTAGATAACTGCACCCCACTCCCACTCTCTTCTGAGGGTTGGGGTTGAGGAAGGGAGGCAACCAGACTCCATGGTTTGTTGACCTTGGGCAAGTCAGCTTTAGTATCTTCATTTATAAAATGGTGATAAAAATAATAGTGCCCAAAATAAGTGATGGTGTCTACTTCGTGGGATTGTTTCACAGGCTTTCACTGTCTACAGATGGTGTGGCTTGGATGTGCCCGGTCCACAGACAGTCCTCCTAAAAATGCCTGTGATGAGGATGCCACACCCTCAGCACCACACATAGGAAAGAGAAGAGCCCTTTAGGTCAGACCTAAAGGTAGGGCTGGCTGTTGTCCATGCCTCCCTCCATCTCCAAAGTCCACAATTCCTGCAGCAAATCGTCCTCCCACATCTCCCTGGAGGCTGGATTTCTCAAGACATGTTGACACCCACCCTATGCTCAGCTGCACCATTCCATCCATCCCGCACAGGGTGTCAGGATGCTCACACCTTTGGTGCTCTATTCCTGCTGTTCTCACTGCTGCTGATGCCTGACACACTCCCCCTTTTCCATCCATGAACATCCTTCAAGATCCAAACAGCCCAGCTGCCCCGGGGGGTCCCGGCCTGCCCAGGTCTCTCACCTGTGCTGCACCCTGCACCCTCCATGCTCCCCTTCCCAGCAGCCTCTGTCTGTAGGTGCCACTTGGTCGCATGGCTGGTGCTTTCAGGGCTAAGGGATAGGCCCTGCCCCCTTCAACCTTGGTCTCTCCACAGAAGGCCCGGCATACGTGCTGTCACTCACCCAAATGCTGGTTCTCTGGAAACCTGAAGTAAGATTTCTCCCTCTGCCTCAGCCACCCACCTGGCCTCTCCTCTTATCTTTCCCTTTCTGTTTATCTCTGTCTTCCCTCTCTTCCTTTGTTCATCTCAGTTCTCCAAACCTCCTTCTTCCTTTCTCTTCCTTTCCTCCCCCTTTCTTGCTTTGTCTTCTAATGCTTTGCAATGCATGGGATAGAACTCTCTCCTGACATCCGTCCTATTTCCATGGCTTGCACAGTCCCCAGGCCTGATGGAGTTGATCTTGAGCAGTGTCCTATGGCTGTGAACTCTCGTTTCTGGGGACATCCCACAGCTGTGGTAGGATCAGGCCTGTCGGGACCTGGAAGAAGCAGCCCCAGGCCAAGAAATGCCATCTCTGGAAGCCATCTTTTTCCAAGCCAGCCTGGATCCAGATCCTGCATCTTCAATTTGCTAGTGGAGAAACTGAGGCATGAAGAAAGGAAATGACAGCTTCAGGACATTCCTTCTCATTCCATGAAACACACTACTACAGAGGAGACAAAGCAGGATGGTCTATGTTCCCTCCTCCGGCCTCTAACTGCCCACACCCAGGCCTCTGTCCTGGTCTTTAAATTCCCTCCTAGGGTCTGTTGTTCGGGTCTCAGAGTATTTACCACCTGAGCACTGAGACTATGCAGTTCCCATGCCAGCCCAGGCGTCTCCCTTGAGCTCTAGACTCCGCCGTGCTTGTGCCCAGGTGACCTGCCCCTTGGGTGTCTGATAAACATCTCACACCCCACATGGCTCACACCATGCTCTTGCTGTGTCATCATCCATTCTGCCTCCATCTTCACAAGCTCAGCAGAGGACGCCATTCTCTATGGCTGCAGGCTGAGAACCTTGGGGTCAGTGTCTCTTCCCTTTGCACTCCGTATCTGATCCACCAGTATGCTTCCCAAACTCACCCGGCATCTGGCAGCCTCTCCATCTCTACTTCTCCACCCCATGGCAACTTCTCCCTGGTGCTGCCGAAGCAACCCACCAATGGCTTCCCCTCTTTCCCCCCTTACTCCCCAGCTCCTCTGCACCGTGGCAGGAGTGACCTTTCTAAAGCAGAACTGGAGCATATCACTCCTTGCTTCAAATACTCCAAGGCTCCCCCACAAATGAAATAGAAGGCAAACTCCTCACCCAGGTGCCCAGTCCTGTGGGACTCATTCCTGGTCTGACACCCAATCTCCACTCCCCCCGCCACCCACCCACCTCCTCTGCTCCTACTACATTGGCTAAATGCCACCTCCGTGCAGAGGCCTTCCCTGGCCACCTAAAGTGGCCATCCTTCCCTCCCACTGCTGTCGTTACTCTTTAGCTTGTTGCCTTGTTTTAGATGCTTCATAACAATTGTCACTATCTGTGCATGTACCTTTATTTCTGAATATTTCATGGTCTGTCTCCCTCCCTGAGGGCAAGCTCCTTCTGGGCAGGGAGTCTGCCTTTTCATTGCATATCATCAGCCCTGGACATGCAGTAAATCTCCATCGGTATTTGCTACCGCCTCACTGGCCTCGCTGGCGGGACCTACATGACCCGCGGGGCAGTGAAGGGAGCCCCATCTCAGGAAATAGGAAGCCAGGTTCCCGTGCCAGACCTTCCACGTGCACACAGGCTCTGGGAAAGTTGTCTCTCCCGGAGCTTGTTTCCTCAGCTTTTGAATGGGGATAAAGACACCTGCATCGACTAATTTATGAGTTTTTTCATTCATTCAACAAATAAACAGCAAACGAGTTCTTAACTTATGCCTGGACTTTGGCTAGGAACTGAGGGTATAGATCTGGGAAAGCAGACCGCACATTGCATGCTCCAGGGTACACTTCTCTGTGGGCTGTGTGTGAATGAGTGCCCCCAAACAACACGGGCTTGTTCCTTCTTTCCTGTTTCTAGTTAGCGAGAGAGTTGATGCCTAAATAAGAAAGACAGCTTCAGGTGGAGACCTATGCTAGAAGAGAAAAATGGCAGCGTGTCAGTGAGTGGAGGGGTTGTGAGGAGTAAATTCAGTAGTAAAGAAGAGAGATCTTTGCAAACTACAAGTTCGAGTGGTTACCAGGTCCACCTCCCCCCTTTCGCAGTGGAGAAGTCAGAGGCTCAGAGATGGAGGTGACAGAGGTACTTTTGCCTGGAACCGGGTCTCTGCCTCAAGGGGTTGGTTCCCCTCTGCGCAACATATGCCTGGTATGTGGGTGGAAGCGGGTGTCTCCCCTGGGTGATCTTAAGGTCCTTTGCAAATGCCAAGTACTTATGTAAGCCCATTCCAAGGAGGGTTAACCACCTCCACTGCTGCCGTAGGGCAGCCTTATCCGCCCACAAATTGGCCCCAGGGCTCAGGTTACAGCTCCTTCTCAGCACTCATCTCCCAGTGACATTTAGAGACATAGACAAACCAAGCTGTTTTTCTCCTTTCCCTTCCCTGCTCACCAGCTACCTCCAGGAGCAGCCGCTGGTTGCTAAGCAACCTAGGACCCGCTTGGGTGCGGGTTTCCGAGCTCTCTGGCTGGGGAGGTGGTTAACCCTTGCAGCGCAGCTCTTTGAACTGCAGTGGAAGAGCGAGGCTTTTATTCTATAAAGGGTTAATGACATTAGCTTGAGGGGATGCAAATACAGAGGAGAGGCCTTAAAGAAATCTCTCAATAAAGCACCAATAAAGAAAATAGTGCTTTTCCGCAAAGTAAAGGAGAAAAGGCAACTTTGATAAAAAAAAGAAACTACAACTTCTAAAAGGAAGAGGCTAAATAAGCATCTGCTGTGGGCCAGCCCCTCACCCTGGTTATTTCAGTCCATTCCTCCAACCCCTTATGAAGTGCAGGTGATTCTCTGCATTTTACAGCTGGGGAGATGAAGGCCCAGGGTGATTGCACAATCATTCAACTAGAAGGAGTGAAGCTGGGATTTGAACCCAGCTCTGCCTGACCCCAAAGTACGCGCTCTCTCTGAGTGCTGGGCTCTTCAGCAGGGTGTGGAGCTCGCACAGCAAGACCTAGGACATTCCAGAGCACTCCTGCCACCCCCCGCCTTTCTTTGTACCCTAAGCTGGGGCTGAGCATTCTAATGAGTTGCTGCAGACATTAGAACTTGTATTTGTACCTCTTAAACCCTTTTACCTAAAGCTCCTATGATACTATGTCAACTATACTTCAATAAAAAATTTTAAGAAAAGACTTGCATTTGTATGAGCCCTCCAATTAGGTGCATCTCCGTAACCCTGGAGACAGCCCCGTGCACTTGGGGAGGTGGTGTGACACAGGAGCGCCACTCTGGGGGCAGACCACCTGGGTCCAAATCCCAGCTTTTCTTTCTCTGGCTGTGTGTCCTTGGCCACCTCACTTAACCTCTCTGAGCTTCAGGGTCCCTGGTAATGGGGAGAGTTAAGCCCATCCCAAAGGCTTATCCTGCAGGTACAAGGTGTTGTGTATAAAGCCCACGTCACAGGTGCTCAGACAGCACAGCTGCTGTTTTTACCCCCTTTTCAGGATGAAGACACGGAAGCCCAGGAAACTCAGGCCAGGCAGCACGCTCCAGGGCACTGGAAAGCCAAGACGCTGTGTTTCAATCTCACTGTTTCTTGGATCAAACCCTTCCCCTCTCAGGGCCTCAGTCACTCTATGGGGGCATCAGAGGAGAGAGCTCCTTGAGTATTTTCTCTACAAGTGATGCCTCTTCAACTATTTTAAAGTAACATTGACATGACAGATGTTAAAATGAAGACAAAAGAGGTGAGAAGAAATCATGTGACAGCTAGACCATGAGCCAGGCTGAGAAAAGGGTCAGGGGCCCCTGTTTTGTGCTCCCCCTCCCTCACCAACCAACAGCCCAGCTTGCTCCCATCTCAGGCGGTCAGAAACTCCCTCCCTGCCTCTGGAGGGCATCACATGCTGAAGGTAACAACACTTTGGGGGCCATCTCCTCCGGTCCTCCCTCCCCTGCCCCTCCACTAGGCCCCGATCCCTTCCTACATCCCGGATGTGGCCTTGGGGCTTCAGAGAAGAGACACTTTGCTTTAGGCCTGCAGATGGCCACGGCCAGAGAGCTCCAGCACAGGAAGTGTCCTTGAGCACATCGAAAGAAAGGGCGTTCTCTCCCCATGGACAGTGAGCCTGGGGGCAGGGGGCTATGCAGGCCAAGAGGCAGAGCCAGCTGAAGCTGTCCCCTCCTCAGGAGTCCAGGCCTCGGGCCGCCATGTTTCAGGGCTCACCACTGGGACCAGGGACTCGGCACACTCTTAACTCCTGGTTGACCTTGGTGTGTCCTGAGCTGAAGCCCTGGGTGGGGGCTTCTGGGAGGCCTGGGGTCTGAGTGCTGGGCACCTGCTGTAAGCGGGGGAGATGAGGGGAAGAGGAGGGCGGTTCCCTGACCTCAGGGAAGAGACCAGTGAGCCCAAAGACACACTCACAGCTGTAAATAAATACACATGGTGAGGAAAGTGGTTCATGAAATCCATAGGCCAGGTAGGAGGCGAGTTGCCCATCCTAAGGGGCAGTCAAACCACCAGTTCCCCTGAAATGAATGGCATGCACGAGAAGGCTATGGTCCAGTGCCTTCAACTGTGCTCACTCTCTGGACCGACATTGCTGTGTGCACAGCCCCGCCCCAGCAGCCCCAGAGCTCCTGGAGATGGGGGCCACCCCCCACGCCCTGGACGCTCAGGGCCTGCACGCCCTTGTCCTTTGCATGGCCTCAGTGACGTGTGATTTCCCTTCCCTGGCCCCTCCTACTCACTTTTATGTCCCCATGGAACTTATCACAGCCCTTGGCATGCAGTCACCTCAAATATTTCTTCAGCTGAAAACAGCCGAGCTGCTTTGTTAACACATGACAGACAGAAGGAGGAATGTTCTCAACAGCGACAGTTGCCAAGCAAAGCTGCAAAATTCAGTGTAATCCAAGTTGACAGCGACTGAGTGAGCATGCCCCAGGCACTAGGCATAGGCTCCGTGGCCCCCGAGGCTGCTGGTGACAGGGTGCGGGCGGGAAAGGCCAGCAACCCACAGCAAGCCCTCTCAGAAACTGATTCTCAGGGTGGCCGCTTTCCATCTCAAAGCACTTGGGAAAAATCTCTTTTCCTAAAGGTTCCCTGGGTCCACCAGGGGGGCGGACATTAAGGAAAGGCCCAGGCGCAGACATTTCCCTACAGAGACGGCTACTCACAGACAACAGTCCGCTTGACGACGTGGAACTGGTCGCTGTTCAGCGCCGGCTGGCAGCCGAGCTGCTTCAGCTTCTCATAGCAGCAGTCGTGGGCCAGGCCAGCACCTGGGGGGCCAGACCAGAGGGAGGTGAGGGCTGCAGCTGTGGGTGGGCCCTGGGGAATCAGCAGGGCACCTTACCTGGGAACCAAAAGGACTCACTCGTCTCCTCCCCTGGGTGAGCAGGCGCAGCAGGTAGGGAGGTAAGTCCATGATGATACGAAAAATAATAAAAAGCCCACGCACATTTAGTGAGCTCTTTCGGGTACCTCCTGCTCCCTCCTTACCGCCTCACAGCAACCCTCTGAAGTACCATGGTTGTCCCCATTTCTAGGGGATGAAACGAGGTTCAGAGAGGTGAATTTCCCCAAATTATACAACTGGAAAATGAAAGACTTGGGACACAAATCCAGGTCTGTGGACTCATTTGTGCATTTACTGACTTTTTACTGACCACCTACTACATGCCAGGCCCTGCCAGCACATCTGAGGAGACAATTGTTGGCAAAAACACACGTATTCCTCTAGCCCCACTCTCACACACACTCCTCTAGCCCCCACTCTCACACACACTCCTCTAGCACCCACTCTCACACACACTCCTCTAGCCCCCACTCTCACACACACTC
>JAVSCE010016657.1:0-47822 GCA_032199065.1 Smutsia gigantea | reverse complement strand
GATAAAGGGTGGACAATCAAAATATATAAGAGCTCACGCACTTTAACAAACAAAAGGCAAATAATTCAATTAAAAAATGGGCAGAGGAGCTGAACAGACACTTCTCCAAAAAACAAATTCAGGACTTCCGGGAAGATTGCGACGTGAGCAGGGCGGCAGAAATCTCCTCCCAACACTATATTTATCTACAAAAACACAGCAAATACATCTATTCCTAAAAGCGAGACGAGAATACACAGGAAAGTGCACAGCGTGCAGCTACACCCGAGAGGACTCGGCACCCCAAGACGCGGGTAAGATACGGAGCCGTGACCCGGCGGGACCCGAGCACTCCACCACCCCAGCGCACCGGCAGGAGGAGAGCATTCAGAGCCGGGAGGGAGTAGAAGTACACCCCGCGAAGTAGCCAGCCCCGGTGATCTGCGCGGGGAGCGCTGAACCACATCGCGCAGTGCAGCGCAGATTGGAGAGACAGAGGGGCAGAATCTGAGTGGGGAATGCGCCAGGGTGCTTGCAGCCGGCTTCCGGGAAGGAAAAAAAAAAGCGCGCGCTGTCTTCAGCTGTCTTAAAGAGACAGGAGCCCAGCAGAGGAGCCGGATCGCCCCAGCACACTCAGCCCAGGAGGCTGGGAGTCCGGGGGAGTTTCAGACGCCTTAGCTGGCGACTGGGGAAGCGTAGCCATACTTACACTTCTCACTGAGATCAACAGCCTCCTATTCGTTCCCACCCATGCCAGAGCGATAAAGGGCCCTGCGGAGTGGAGCAGCCACGGCTGCGGAATAGTGGGGCAAAAGCGCCACCTACAGCATTCCCACAGAATCTACTCCTGGTGACCGTTTTTTTTTCTTTTCTTTCTTTTTTTCCTTTCTTCCTTTCTTCTTTTTTTTCTTTTTTTTTCTCTTTTTAAAGTCTTAAAGAGCCCAGATTATATACGTGGCAACTACCAGTGACCAATTCTATAGCCATGAAAAGACAGAGGAATATGTTTCAGACCAAAATCAACCAGACAACCCCAGAGAGGGAGCCTGAAGGGATGGAAATGCACAGTCTTCCTGAAAAAGAATTCAGAATAAAAGTCATAACCATGCTAATGGACGTACAGAGAAATGTGCAAGAGCTGAGGGAGGAAGTGAGGGAAGTGAGGAACGACAAGGCAGAAATCAGACAAGTGATCGACGGGCTTAACAGCAGACTGGATGAGATGCAAGAGACTGTTAATGGAATAGATATCAGAGAACAGGAATACAGAGCAGCTGAGTCAGAGAGAGATAAAAGGATTTTTAGGAATGAAAGAATATTAAGAGAACTGTGTGAACAATCCAAACAGAACAATATTCGCATTACAGGAGTACCGGAGGAAGAAGAGGGAGAAAAACGGATAGAAAGTGTCTTTGAAGAAATAATTGCTGAAAACTTTCCCTCGCTGGGGAAGGAAATAGTCTCGCAGTCCACCAAAGCTCACAGATCTCCCAACACAAGGGACCCAAGGAAGACAACACCAAAACACATAATATTTAAGATGGCAAAGATCAAAGATAAAGACAGGGTATTAAAGGCAGCTGGAGAGAGAAAACAGATCACCTACAAAGGAAAACCCATCAAACTATCATCAGACTTCTCAAAATAAACCTTACAAGCCAGAAGAGAATGCCATGATATATGTAATGTTATGAAACAGAAGGCCTCGAACCAAGAATATTGTATCCAGCACGATTATCATTTAAATATGATGGAGGGATTAAACAATTTCCAGATAAACGAAAGCTGAGAGAGTTTGCCTCTCATAAACCACCACTACAGGATATCTTAAATAGACTACTCCAGATGGCAGCACACCTAAGGCTAAAAAGATGTCACCAGAGAAAATAAAATCATAGCAAAGAAAGCAGACCATCCAAATACTAACTAAAGCCAAAGAATTTTAAAACACCTATTATAGAAAGAATGGAGGAGGAGGAATAAGAAGGGAGAGAAATAAAGAAACATCAGACTGTGTTTACAATAACGTAAAAAGAAAGTTAAGTTAGATTGTTAGATAGTAAAGAAGCAACCCTTGAACCCTTGGTAACCACGTATCTAAAGCCAGCAATGGCAATAAGTACATACCTATCAATAATCACCCTAAATGTAAATGGACTGAATGCACCAATCAAAAGACACAGAGTAACAGAATGGATAAAAAAGCAAGACCCATCTATATGCTGCCTACAAGAAACTCACCTCAAATCCAAAGATATACACAGACTAAAAGTGAAGGGATGGAAAAAGATATTTCATGCAAACAACAAAGAGAAAAAAGCAGGTGTTGCAGTACTTGTATCAGACAAAATAGACTTCAAAACGAAGAAAATAGCAAAAGATAAAGAAGGACATTACATAATGATAAAGGGGTCAGTCCAACAAGAAGATATAACCATTAAAAATATATATGCACCCAACACAGGAGCGCCAGCGTATGTGAGACAAATACTAACAGAATTAAAGGAGGAAATAGACAGCAATGCATTCATCTTAGGAGACTTCAACACACCACTCACTCCAGAGGACAGATCAACCAGACAGAAAATAAGTAAAGACACAGAGGCACTGAGCAACACACTAGAACAGATAGACCTAACAGACATCTACAGAACTCTACACCCAAAAGCAACAGGATACACATTCTTCTCAAGTGCACATGCAACATTTTCCAGAATAGACCACATACTAGGCCACAAAAAGAACCTCAGTAATTTCAAAAATATTGAAATCCTACCAACCAACTTCACAGAACACCAAGGTATAAAACTAGAAATAAATTTTAGAGAGAAATCAAAAAGGCTCACAAATACATGGAGACTTAACAACACTCTCCTAATTAATCAATGGGTTAACAACCAAATCAAACAGAAATCAAAGAATATATGGAGACTAATGACAACAACAACACAAAGCCACAACTTCTGTGGGACGCAGCAACGGCAGTTCTAAGAGGAAAGTATATTGCAATCCAGGCCTATTTAAAGAAGGAAGAACATTCCCAAATGAATAGTCTAAAGACACAATTACTGAAATTGGAAAAAGAAGAACAAATGAGGCCCAAAGTCACCAGAAGGAGGGACATAATAAAGATCAGAGAAGAAACAAATAAAATTGAGAAGAATAAAACAATAGAAAAAATCAATGAAACCAAGAGCTGGTTCTTTGAAAAAATAAACAAAATAGATAAACCCCTAGCCAGACTCATTAAGAGAAACAGAGAATCTACACACATAAACACAATCAGAAATGAGAAAGGAAAAATCACGACGGACCCCACAGAAATACAAAGAATCATAAGAGAATATTATGAGAATCTATATGCTAACAAGCTGGAAAACAGAAGAAATGGACAACTTCTTAGAAAAATACAACCTTCCAAGACTGACCAAGCAAGAAACAGAAAAACTAAACAGACCAATCACCAGCGACGAAATCGAATTGGTAATCAAAAAACTACCCAAGAACAAAACCCCGGGCCTGATGGATTCACCTCTGAATTCTACCAGACATATAGAGAAGAAATAACACCGATTCTCCTTAAAGTTTTCCAAAAAATAGAAGAGGAGGGAATAGTTCCAAACTCATTCTATGAAGCCAGCATCACTCTAATACCAAAACCGGGCAAAGACCTCACCAAAAAAGAAAATTACAGACCAATATCCCTGATAAACATAGATGCAAAAATACTCAACAAAATATTAGCAAACCGAATTCAAAAATGCATCAAGAGGATCATACACCATGATCAAGTGGGATTCATCCCAGGGATGCAAGGATGGTACAGCATTCGAAAATCCATCAGTATCATCCACCACATCAACAAAAAGAACAAAAACAACATGATCCTCTCCATAGATGCTGAAAAAGCATTTGACAAAATTCAGCATCCACTCATGATTAAAACTCTCAACCAAATGGGTATAGAGGGCAAGTATCCCAACATCATAAAGGCTATATATGACAAACCCAGAGCTAACATCATACTTAACGGCGAGACGCTGAAAGCTTTTCATCTAAGACCGGGAACAAGACAGGGATGCTCACTCTCTCCATTGTTATTCAACATAGTACTGGAGGTCCTAGCCACAGCAATCAGACAAAACAAAGACATACAAGGCATCCAGATTGGTAAAGAAGAAGTCAAATTGTCACTATTTGCAGATGGCATGATACTGTACATAAAAAACCCTAAAGACTCTATTCCAAAACTACTAGAACTAAAATCTGAATTCAGCAAAGTTGCAGGATACAAAATTAACACACAGAAATCTGTTGCTTTCCTATACACTAATGATGAACTAACAGAAAGAGAAATCAGAAAAACAATTCCATTCACAATTGCATCAAAAAGAATAAAATACCTAGGAATAAACCTAACGAAGGAAGTGAAAGACCTGTACTCTGAAAACTACAAGACACTCCTAAGAGAAATTAAAGAGGACACTAACAAATGGAAATGCATCCCATGCTCTTGGCTAGGAAGAATAAATATTGTCAAAATGGCTATAGTACCTAAAGCAATCTACAGATTCAATGCAATCCCTATCAAACTACCAACAGCTTTCTTCAATGAACTGGAGCAAATAATTCTAAAATTCATATGGAACCACAAAAGACCCTGAATAGCAAAAGCAATCCTGAGAAGGAGGAATAAAACGGGGAATTACACTCCCTGACTTCAAGCTCTACTACAAAGCCACAGTAATCAAGACAATTTGGTATTGGCACAAAAACAGACCCACAGACAGCGGAACAGAATAGAAAACCCAAACATTAACCCAAACATATACAGTCACTTAATATTTGATAAAGGAGCCTTGGATATACAATGCGGAGATGACAGTCTCTTCAGCAGCTGGTGTTGGCAAAACTGGACAGCTACATGTAAGAGCATGAAACTGGACTACTGTCTAGCCCCATACACAAAGGTAAACTCAAGGTGGATCAAAGACCTGAATGTAAGTCATGAAACCATAAAACTCTTAGAAAAAAACATAGGCAAAAATCTCTTGGACATAAACATGAGCAACTTCTTCATGAACATATCTCCCCGGGCAAGGGAAACAAAAGCAAAAATGAACAAGTGGGACTATATCAAGCTGAAAAGCTTCTGTACAGCAAAGGACACCATCAGTAGAACAAAAAGACATCCTACAGTATGGGAGAATATATTCATAAAAAACGTATCTGATAAAGGGTTGACATCCAAAATATATAAAGAATTCATGCACCTTAAAAAACAGAAAGCCAATAATCCAATTAAGAAATGGGCAGAAGATATGAATAGAAATTTCTCTAAAGAAGAAATTCAGATGGCCAACAGGCACATGAAAAGATGCTCCACATCGCTAATCATCAGAGAAATGCAGATTAAAACCATAATGAGATATCACCTCACACCAGTGAGGATGGCCCACATCCAAAACACAAACAGCAACAAATGCTGGCAAGGATGTGGGGAAAAGGGAACCCTCCTACACTGCTGGTGGGACTGCAAATTAGTTCAACCATTGTGGAAAGCAGTATGGAGGTTCTCAAAAAACTCAAAATAGAAATACCATTTGACCCAGGAATTTCACTCCTAGGAATTTACCCTAAAAATTCAGCAGCCCAATTTGAAAAAGACAGATGCACGCCTATGTTTATTGTAGCACTATTTACAGTAGCCAAGAAATGGAAGCAACCTAAGTGTCCATCAGTAGATGAATGGATAAAGAAGATGTAGTACATATACACAATGGAATATTATTCAGCCATAAGAAGAAAACAAATCCTACCATTTGCAACAACATGGATGGAGCTAGAGGGTATTATGCTCAGTGAAATAGCCAAGCCGAAAAAGACAAGTATCAAATGATTTCACTCAAATGTGGAGTATAAGAACAAAGAAAAAATACTGAAGGAACAAAACAGCAGCAGACTCACAGAACCCAAGAACAGACTAATAGTTACCAAAGGGATAGGGACTGGGGAAAATGGGTGGGAAGGGAGGGATAAGAGGGAAAAAGGGGCATTACGATTAGCAGATGTAATGTTGGGGGGGCACGGGGAGGGCTGTACAACTCAGAGAAGGCAAGTAGCGATTCTATACCATCTCACTACGCTTATGGACAGTGACTGTAATGGGGTTGGTGGGGGGTACCTGATGAAGGGGTAGTTCAATAACCATAATATTGCACATGTAATTGTAGATTAATGATAATAAAATAAATTATATTTTTTAAAAAAAGAAATTCAGATGGCCAACAGGCACGTGAAAAATGCTCCACATCGCTAATAATCAGAGAAATGCAAATTAAAATCACAATGAGATATCACCTCACACCAGTTAGGATGGCCAACATCCAAAACAGAAACAACAACAAAGGTTGGCGAGGATGTGGAGAAAGGGGAACCCTCCTACACTGCTGGTGGGAATGTAAACTAGCTCAACCATTGTGGTAAGCAGTATGGAGGTTCCTCAAAAAACTCAAAATAGAAATATCATTTGACCCAGGAATTTCACTCCGAGGAATTTACCCTAAAAATGCAGCAGCCCAGTTTGAAAAAGAGAGATGCACCCCTATGTTTATCGCAGCACTATTTACAATAGCCAAGAAATGGAAGCAACCTAACTGTCCATCAGTAGATGAATGGATAAAGAAGAGGTGGTACATATACACAATGGAATATTATTCAGCCATAAGAAGAAAAGAAATCCTACCATTTGCAACAACATGGATGGAGCTAGAGGGTATTATGCTCAGTGAAATAAGCCAGGGTGAAAAAGACAAGTATCAAATGTTTTCACTCATCTGTGGAGTATAAGAACAAAGAAAAAAACTGAAGGAACAAAACAGCAGCAGACTCACAGAACCCAAGAATGGCCTAACAGTTTCCAAAGGAAAAGAGACTGGGGAGGATGGGTGGGAAGTGAGGGATAGGGGGGAAAAAAGGGTCATTACAATTAGCAGACATAATGTGGGCGGTGAGGCTCAGGGAGGGCTGTACAACACAGAGAAGAAAAGTAGTGATTCTGTAGCATCTTACTATGTTGATGGACAGTGACTGTAATAAGGTATGTGGTGGGGACTGGAAAATGGGGTGAGTCTAGTAAACAATGTTCCTCATGTAATTGTAGATTAATGATACGAAATAAAAAATAAATAAATAAATTAAAAGCTAAAACTATAAACCATCTAAAAAAACGAATAAAATCCTAGTGACCTTGAACTAGGCAAAATGATAAGAAGCATTAGGTTTAAAGGAAAAAAAATAGATAACTAGACAGAATTCAAAACACATGTTCCTCAAAAGACACTATTAAAAGGCAAGCCATAAATTAGGAGGAAATATTTGCAAAACATATCCAAAAAGACTGATAAAGGATTATAATAAATTTCAAAACTCAGTATTAACAAACAAGCCATATTTTAAATTAGACCAAAGATGTGAATAGACATTTCACCAAAAAAAAAAAATACAGGTGGTAAATAAGGAAATAAAAAGATGCTCCATATTATTATCATCAGGAAAATGATAATTAAAACCATAATGAGATACCATGATACACACACTAGATAGCCTATAATTTAAAAATCTGACAATACCAAGTGTTGTTATGGACATGGAACAACTAGAACTCTTACATCTGCTGGTGAGAATGCAAAATGGAACAACCCCTTTGGGAAACAACTTGGCAGTTTCTTACAAAGTTAAACATACACTTATCATGTGTTTCAGAAACTAGCCTTCTGAGTATTTATTTACTCCAGAGAAATGAAAACTATATCCGCACAAATACTTGTACATGAATAATCATAACAAATTCACTGGGTGGGATCCAAAACTCTCACTAATAACAAGACACTCATCTCAACTTTATGCCTCTGAGGCATTTTCAGGAACTATGTATGAAGGCCAAATAAGTGTTTCTCGTAAATCATTATATCTCACACAGTAACTCTGAGAGTGGTTATATCTTGGGAGATAGGTTTGCTTTATCCACATTTTTTTAAAAATGTGCACCAATATGACAAGGCATTAACTTATGTTAATCTAGGTAGTGAGTACAAGAGTACACAATATATTATTATTCTCTGTACATTTTTTCTTTTAAAAACTTTTTATTCCTTCAGTAAAAAAATGTGGCATATATATACAATGGAATACTACTCATCCATAAAAAAATGAAATCTTATAATTTGTGACAAGATGTATGGACCTAGAGAGTATTGTGCTGAGTGAAGTAAACCAGGAAGAGAAAGACAAATACCATATGTTTTCACTTATATGTGGAATCTAAAAAACAAAGCAAATCAACACAGAGAGAAGAGGGGACTCAGGAGATGGGCAAAAAAGGTAAAGGGAATAAAAGGTACAAACTTCTATTTATAAAATAAATTAGTTATGGGGATGAAAGTACAACATAGGGAATACAATCAATAATATAATTTCTTTGTACGCTCACAGATGGAAACTACACTTATCATGGTGAGCACTGAGTAATGTACATAATTGTCAAGTCACTATATTGTACACCTAAAACCAATATCATGTATAAACTATATTTCAGTTTAAAAATAAAGTCAATAAAATAAATTGTATGTTATATTGAAAAAAGATGGATATCTCAAAAAATTATTTATTCTTGCAGATGACATGGTCATCTATGTTAAACAGATAACATGATCATTTATGTAAAAAATTCAAGAAAATCAACCAAAAAACTCCTGGAATTAATAAGAAATCATAGCAAAGTGGCAAATACAAGGTTAATGTACAAAAGTCTATCACTTTCCTATATACCAGCAATGAACAAGTGAAATTTGAAATTAAAAACACATAACCGAAGGGGAAAACAAGATGGCAGTGTGAAAAGTGAGGCAGAAATCTCTCCCAAAACCACATATAATATGAAAATACAGCAAATACGACTATTCCTAAAAGAGTGACCAGAAGTAAGATTGCACCAGCCAGTATACATCTGGGAAAAGAGAACAGAAAATATCTACATCACTGAAAAGGGTAAAGTAACAAAGCCGTGACCCAGCGGGACCCGAGCAATCCCCAATCCCAGCTCACTGGTAGCAGGGGACAGGGAGAGAAACAGAGCAGGAAGGGAGCCCAGGACTGCTAAATACCCAGCTCTAGAAATATACTCTGGGAGCACAAACCCACACTGCATGGTGCTCTGGTGAACACAAGGGCTGAAAGCAAAGTCAGTGACAGATTCCAGCTACTTGTGGAGAAAAGGCTCCCACAACTGGCTGCTCTGGAACAAAAGAAAGCGGCGCACTTGGAAAGACTTCCCAACAGTGAGAGGGGCTGCTAAAAGGGCAAGGATTAAACAGAGCTTGCTGCTTAGGAGTAGAAACAGGTGGCACACTCAGCCCAGCAAGTTGGGAACTTTCAGGAGCTTCAGATGCTCCATACCCCTGGCTGACAACACAACCAAGGCCCCCCATTGCCATAAGCAGCCTGCCGCTTCTTCCTCCCCTCGGGTACTTGCATGCAAACCCACTGCTCCTGCCATCGCTCCAGACCAGCAGGAGGGTAGTCCCACCTACAGCAACTACAGCGGCTTAACACAGAGGCTGCTCCTTGCACATGCAGCTCACTGGCCCGGACAGCAGAGGCAGGCACTGCGGCTGGGCAGCATGAAAGAGCTCTGTCCTCCCAGAAGTTACCAGCGCCAATCGCCTGTCACACCTGCAATCGCTCCAGGCCAGCAGGTGGGCAGCCCCATCTATGGCAGCTTAGAGCCTTAATGCAGGGCCTGCTACCTGCGCGCAGCCCACAGGCCCTGACAATGGAGGCTGGCTCTGTAGCCAGAAAGCAGGAAAGAACCTGCCCTTTAGGGTAGGCACCAGCCGCTTCTCTGCGACCACAACAATTGAACCAGGTGCTGAGCAGTTCTGAAGAGCAGAGAGTCTGGGAAATAGAGGGTGCCACCTACACAAACCTAATATTTCTCATTAGCCAATAGAATTATAAAAAGTCAGAAGAAACTTGGTCAATCCTAAATGCCTCAAACACCAAAAAGAGGACTCACTGAAACTGAAATCACCAATCGCCCTGAAAAACAATTCAAAACTAAAATCATAAGCATGCTAATTGAGCTACAGAAAAAACATTCAAGAGCTAAGGGACAAATTCAGGAGGGAGAAAACTGAAATGAAAAATTGGAGGGATTTAAAAACAGATGAGATGAAGTAGAGGAGAGGGTAAATGGAACAGAAATTAAAGAACAGGAATACAAAGAAGCCGAGGCAGAGAAAGAAAAAAGGATCCCTAGGAATGAAAGAATATTGAGAGAACTGTGTGACCAATCCAAACGGAACAATATTCACATTATAGGGATACCAGAAGAAGAAGAGAGAGAAAAAGGGATAGAAAATGTCTTTGCAGATGTAATTGAGGAAATTTCCCCAATGTGAGGAAGGAAACAGTCTCTCAGGCCATGGAAGTACACAGATCTCCCAACACAGGGACCCAAGGAAGACAACAGCAAGACATATAATAATTAAAATGACAAAGATCAAGGACAAGGACAGAGTGTTAAAGGGATCCACAGAGAAAAGAAAAATCACCTAAAAAGGAAAACCCAACAGGCTATCATTAGACTTTTCAGCAGAAACCTTACAGACCAGAAGGAAGTGCCATAATATATTGAATGAATAAAACAGAAGGGCTTTGAACCAAAAACACTCTGCCCAGCAGGATTATCATTTAAATTTGAAGGAGGGATTAAACAATTTCAATGTAAGCAAAACCTGAGGGAATATACCTCCCACAAACCATCTCTACAGTGTATTTTAAAGTGACTGCTAAGGCTAAATGGCTGTCACCAGAGAAAATGAAACCACAGTAAAGGAAGTAGATCAATTAATTACTAATCAAAAGCAAAATTAACTCAGCCAACTATAAGTCAGTCAAGGTATACACAAAGACTACACACAACATGACACCTAACATACAAAAGAGTGGAGGAGGAAAAAAAATAAAGGAGAAAAAAAAAGAATCTTCAGATTGTGTTTATAACAGCATAGTAAGTGAGTTAAGTTAGACTGTTAAATAGTAAACATGCTGCCCTTGAACCTTTGGTAACCACAAATCTAAACCCTGCAATGGCAATAAGTATATACCTATGGATAATCACCCTAAATGTAAACGGTCTGAATGCACCAATCAAAAGACATAGAGTCACTGAAGGGATAAAAAAGAAAGACCTATCTATATGCTACCTACAGGAGACTCACGTCAAACCAAAGACATACACAGACTGAAAGTAAAGAGATGGAAAAAGATATTTCATGCAACTAATAGGGAGAAATAAGCAGGTGTTGCAGTACTTCTACCAGACAAAATAGACTTCAAAACAGTACGTAACAAAAGACAAAGAAGGACATTACATAATGATAAAGGGGTCAGTCCAACAAGAGGATGTAATTAAAAATATCTATGCACCCAACACAGGATCACCTACACATGTGAAACAAATACTAACAGAATTGAAGGGGGAAATAGAATGCAATGCATTCATTTTAGGAGACTTCAAAACAACACACTCCAAAGGACAGATCAACCAGACAGAAAATAAGTAAAGAGACAGAGGCACTGAACGACATATTAGAACAGATGGACCTAATGGACATCTACAGAACACTCCATCCAAAGGCAATAGGATACATGTTCTTCTCAAGTGCACATGGAACATTCTCAAGAATAGATCATATACTAGGCCACAAAAAGAACCTCAGTAAATTCAAAATGACTGAAATTGTAGCAACCAGCTTCTCAAAACACAAAGGTATGAAACTAGAAATAAATTACACAAAGAAAACAATAAAGCCCACAAAAATATGGAGGCTTAAAAACATGCCCCTAAATAATCAATGGATCAATGACCAAATAAAAACAGAGATCAGGCAATATATGGAGACAAATGACAACAATAATTCAACACCACAAAATCTGTGGGATGCAGCGAAGGCAATGCTAAGAGGGAAATATTTTGCAATACAGGCCTACCTCAGGAAAGAAGAACAATTCCATATGAACAGTCTAAACTCACAATTAATGAAACTAGAAAAGGAAGAACAAATGTGGCCCAATGTCAGTAGAAGGAAGGACATAATAAAGATTAAAGCAGAAATAAATAAAATTGAGAAGAATAAAATAATAGAAAGAATGAATGAAAGCAAAAGCTGGTTCTTCGAGAAAATAAACAAAATAGACAAACCCCTAGCCAGACTTATCAAGAACAAAAGAGAGTGTACACACATAAACAGAATCAGAAATGAGGAAAGAAAAATCACTATGGACACCACAGAAAAACAAAGATTTATTAGAGAGTACTATGAAAAATTATATGCTAACAAACTGGATAACCTAGAAGAAATGGAGAACTTTCTAGAAAAATACAACCTTCCAAAGGTGACACAGAAAGAAACAGAAAATTGCAACAGACCAATTATCAGCAAAGAAATTGAATTGGTAATCAAAAAACTATCTAAGAACAAAATGCCTTGATCAGATGGTTCCACTGATGAATTTTATCAAAGATTTACTGAAGACCTAATACCCATCCTCCTTAAAGTTTTCCAAAGAGTAGAAAAGGAAGGCGTACTCCCAAACTCATTCTACGAGGCCAACATCACTCTAATACCAAAACCAGGCAAAGACACCACAAAAAAAAAAAATTACAGACCAATATCCCTGATGAACATGGATGCGAAAATACTCAACAAAATATTAGCAAACCGAATTCAAAAATACATCAAAAAGATCATCCATCATGATCAAGTGGGATTTATCCCAGGGATGCAAGGATCGTACAACATTCAAAAATCCATCAACATCATCCACTACATAAACAAAAAGAAGGACAAAAACCACATGATCATCTCCATAGATGCTGAAAAAGCATTCGATAAAATTCAACAGCCATTCATGATAAAAACTCTCAATAAAATCGGTATAGAGGGCAAGTACCTCAACATAATAAAGGCCATATATGACAAACCCACAGCCAACATCATACTTAACGGTGAGTAGCTGAAAGCTTTTCCTTTAAGATCAGGAAAAAGACAAGGGTGCCCACTGTCCCCACTTTTATTCAACATAGTTTTGGAGGTCCTAGCCATGACAGTCAGACAACACAAAGAAATAAAAGGCATCCAGATTGGTAAGGAAGAAGTCAAACTCTCCTTGTTTGCAGATGACATGATATTGTACATAAAAAACCCTAAAGAATCCACTCCAAAACTACTAGACCTAATATGTGAATTCAGCAAAGTTGCGGGATACAAAATTAATACACTGAAATTTGTTGCATTCCTATACACTAACAATGAACTAGCAGAAAGAGAAATCAGGAAAACAATTCCATTCACAATTGCATCAAAAAGAATAAAATACCTAGGAATAAACCTCACCAAGGAAGTGAAAGACTTATATGCTGAAAACTACGAGACACTCATGAGAGAAATTAAAGAAGAAACCCATAAATGGAAGCACATCCCATGCTCATGGATAGGAAGAATTAATATTGTCAAAATGGCCATCCTGTCTAAAGCAATCTACAGATTCAATGCAATCCCTATCAAAATATCAACAGCATTCTTCAATGAACTAGAGCAAATAGTTCTAAAATTCATATGGAACCACAAAAGATCCCGAATAGCCAAAGCAGTCCTGAGGAGGAAGAATAAAGTGGGGGGAATTACGCTCTCTGACTTCAAGCTCTATTACAAAGCCACAGTACTCAAGACAATTTGATACTGGCACAAGAACAGACCCACAGACCAGTGGAACAGAATAGAGAGTCCAGATATTAGCCCAAACACATACGATCAATTAATATATCATAAAGGAGCCATGAATATACAATGGGGAAATGACAGCCTCTTCAACAGCTGGATTTGGCAAAACTGGACAGCTAAATGTAAGAGAATAAAACTGGACCATTGTCTAACCCCATACACAAAAGTAAACTCGAAATGGATCAAAGACCTAAATGTAAGTCATGAAACCATAAAACTCTTAGAAAAAAACATAGGCAAAAATCTCTTGGACATAAACATGAGCAACTTCTTCATGAACACATCTCCCCAGGCAAGGGAAACAAAAGCAAAAATGAACAAATGGGACTATATCAAACTAAAAAGCTTCTGTACAGCAAGGGATACCATCAGTAGAACAAAAAGATATCCTACAGTATGGGAGAATATATTCATAAATGACATATCTGATAAGGGGTTGACATCCAAATTATATAAAGAGCTCACACATCTCAACAAACAAAAAGCAAATAAGCCAATTAAAAAATGGGCAGAGGAGCTGAACAGACACTTCTCCAAAGAAGAAATTCAGATGGCCAACAGGCACATGAAAAGATGCTCCACATCGCTAATCATCAGAGAAATGGAAATTAAAACCACAATGAGATATCAGCTCACACCAGTTAGGATGGCCGCCATCCAAAACACAAACAACAAATGTTGGCGAGGATGTGGAGAAAGGGGCACCCTCCTACACTGCTGGTGGGAATGTAAACTAGTTCAACCATTGTGGAAAGCAGTATGGAGGTTCCTCAAAAAACTCCAAATAGAAATACCATTTGACCCAGGAATTCCACTCCTAGGAATTTACCCTAAGAATGCAGCAGCCCAGTTTGAAAAAGACAGATGCACCCTATGTTTATCGCAGCACTATTTACAATAGCCAAGAAATGGAAGCAACCTAAGTGTCCATCAGTAGATGAATGGATAAAGAAGAGGTGGTACATATACACAATGGAATATTATACAGCCATAAGAAGAGAACAAATCCTACCATTTGCAACAACATGGATGGAGCTAGACAGTATTATGCTCAGTGAAATAAGCCAAGCCGAAAAAGACAAGTATCAAATGATTTCACTCATATGTGGAGTATAAGAACAAAGAAAAAATACTGAAAGAACAAAACAGCAGCAGACTCACAGAACCCAAGAACGGACTAATAGTTACCAAAGGGAAAGGGACTGGGGAAAATGGGCGGGAAGGGAGGGATAAGAGGGAAAAAGGGGCATTACGATTAGCAGACATCATTAATGTTGGGGGGGCATGGGGAGGGGCTGTACAACTCAGAGAAGACAAGTAGTGATTCTATAGCATCTCACTACGCTGATGGACAATGACTGTAAAGGGGTATGTGGTGGGGACTTCATAATAGGGGGAGTCTAGTAACCATAATGTTGCTCATGTAATTGTACATTAATGATAGCAAAATTAAAAATTAAAAAAAAACCCAGCTTCTAAATCACTGAGACACAGTAATACCAAAAGTCATTAACTAAATTAAAAAAAAAAGAATCTAACAACTTGCTGCCTCTAAAAGACCTGCTTGAGATCAAGAAATACAAGACAACCAAAAATAAAAGATTATAAACTTAGTTACATCTGTGAAATTTGAAAACTGAGAGTTCATATCAAAGCATTAAAGAAAGTTTAACCAAAATGGGAGATAAGAAAAGTCACAACTGTCATGAGAAAAAATGCCCATTACATAAAAAAAAAAGTTTCAATTCTCTGCTTTTGACCTAGCAATTCCATTCCTAAAAATGTACTGTGGGTTTTTTTTCTATTACAAAACGAGTATATATTCAGTGTACAAAATTTAGAAAAGATAAAAAAAAATTTTCCATAATTCTACTGTTACTTAATCATTTTAACATTACCCTGTGTATCTTCAGTCTTTTTTCAATCAACATATATTATTTCTGCTCCACTTAGCTAGTTTGGAGTTTACTGTACCTAGTTATTTTGCAGTCTGTTTTTCCCCATCAAAAGTATTTTATGAACAACTTTCCATGCTATTAGGTATTCATTTGTAATGTAATCTTGATTATCCATTGTTGTGGATTGAATGTGTCCCCTCAAAATTCCTATGTTGGAGCACAACCCTCATTGTGATGGAATTTGGAGGTGGGAGTTTTGGGGGCATTTTTAGATTAGGTCATGAGGGTGGGGTCCTCATGAAAAGATTAATGTCCTTATAAGAGACCAGAAAGCTAGCGCTCCTCTCTCCCTCTCTTCCATGTGAGAACATAGCATGAAGATGGCCATCTGCTAGCCAAGATGACAGCCTTCACCAAAACCTCAACAATGCTGAAAACTTCATCTTGGACTTCCAGGCTCCAGAACTGTGTCCATGTCTACAATGAATCATCTTACTGGAAAGACTGGAAGATCACCACAAATAGATTAAATTTTTTTTAGGAAACTCATTGTTCTCTAAACCCCCAAAATAATGAGTTTCAATAGAAACCATTGAATATTTTATCTGTACAATTAATTGTGCACTAACTTTTTTTAACTGTATGTTATTAAATATTTGAAGCATACAGAAAAGAAAAATAGTATGACCACCCAGGTACCTAACAGCCACACTAACCAGATCTCAACATTTTGTCTTATTTCCTTCATCTTTTTTGTCCCCAAGATTTAATAGTACAAATACAATTGCAATTCATTCCTTCCTCCTTCCATCAAAGTATCCATCACCCTGACATTGATATATATCATTCCAGCCCAAATTTTCAATTTTATTATATATTTATACCCATAAACAATATACAGTACTGTTTTTGCATGTTTCTGTTAAATATATGATATACTGTATTTGCAACTTGCTCACTTTTCTACCCATTTTGGGTTAAGATTTATTATAATTGATATATAAAGCTCATTCATTTAATTTAGCTTAACATTCCATTTGATGAACATATCACAATTTATTATCCAAACTTCTACCATGGGACTTTTAGGTTGTTTCCAAATTTTTGCCACTACAAATGATGCTGCAATCAACATCCTCCTGCATGTCTCCTTTGACACAAGCATAAGAATTGGAATCAATAGGCTGTAGGGTATACATATCTTCAACTTTACTAGGTATTGCCAAATTGAACTCCCAGTGGTCATATAAATTACACTCCCACCTTTTGTACATGAGTTCCCAAAACAATACTTTTCCAAAAAAAATTTTGTGTCCAATAGTTTCCTAAATAAGAAATAATTTTCCATTCTCAATAACAATTTTTTTAAAATATAATTTATTTTATTATCATTAATTTACAATTACATGTGCAATATTACGATTATTAAACTACCCCTTCATCAGGTCCCCCCCACCAACTCCATTACAGTCACTGTCCATCAGCGTAGTGCATTCTCAATAACAATTTAAAGTAACAAACCAGGTTTTGTTTTATAGCTCTTAGAATAAAGACCAAATCTGTATAAAAATAACAAAAACCAACAAGGCCAAAATATGCAATAAGACTTCTCCAAGACCACCTTTCTTTCAGTACCTACCTATGAAATAGGGGCTATGCCAGGCACTTAACATTAGCAACTTTATTGGAAAATGTTTTTTGAACTTTTAAAATCCAGCTTATGGTAAGAAATATATCTCACATTCCAACAATGTTCCCATATGCTCACATACATATGTATTATGCATGTATGTACATATACTATGAAACAGACGTCCCTCAAAACAATACTTTCCCTTATTAGCGGCAATCTTATCTTTTTCCTGTGATGCTGGTCAGCCACTTAACTAATTTCACACTAATGAACTGTATCTACCATTTGAAAAAACACTGCTGTGGAGTGTACAATATCTACCCTACAGATTAACTAAAACAGAGAGGTTAAGCAACTTGCCCAAGGTCTCAGACTTCACAGTGAAATCTGAAATTCAAACTCAGATTCAAAAGCCCACACTTCTTGCAGTCCACAGCAGTATTAATACCAAATCCACACCAACTGAAACAGCTAAAGCTTCAGTTTATGCTATAAACTAAGGCAAAGAAAAATAAATTCTGTAAAAGTATGGTGGGTGTGTATAGAGTAATATGCAAAACCAAAACTGCAAGCCAGTAACAGACCTATGATTTCATTCATTCACATACATTCGTAAAAAGACTTAATGTCACTGCTAAGCTCCTACTTTATTTCACAGATACTTATCATAACTTAGAGAATACTAATGAAGATAAACATGCAAATATACTACCCTGTCCTTGAAAAAAATTAATTTCTGCAATAATCAACACAATTTACTATTAGCTCATTCTCAAACCAAAAGACAAACAAGTACTTACGTCAAACTTCAACTAACAAAGCCAATGACTAATTCTAAATAAACACAGCCCAGGTTATAATCGAGCAAGTACAAGTGCCCAGCTGTATCTTTTAAAATGCTTTCTAAATAAATAAACCTCAGTTGGAATAGAGTTTACATTAATACACAATAAGATTTCTATGGTTACTAGTTATCATAAATAATTCATGCTTGGTTACACATGGACAGCACAAGGTCAGTCTACTGTCTACCTAGTTTCTTCCTTAGGCAACTAACTCTTAGAGGCTATTGTGCAGTATAAAGAAAAATTAGGATGTGATTTAATTCACTCAGCTTAATCTTTTAGCTTTAATACCTAAAACTATTATTAAAATCTTTCACCTTGAGCATGAATTGTAACTGCTTCTTGGTCTTTATTAAAATCTATTAAATAGCTCACAGGGAAGCCCATGGGTTATTAACTGCTGATACATAGTTGATGACATACACACCTTAAATCACATCAAATGTTACTGATCACTACTTATTACATAAAATATTCTGTGTTCCTATTTAAGATACCTCAAACTAGCTATAAACTAAAATTCAAGTCATTAAAGTGTGGGGGAGGGGTGCACCTAAGTGGAGGGGAAATTTGATTAGTTTACCTCCCTTCTCCAGTTGCAACAAAGAGTATAGACCTGTCATTCTCAAGAAATGCAGAAAGCAAGTTTTCTGGTCATTATAAAAACGACATAGCAAGAAACTCCTGTTATCACCCTGAAAGGAGAACAGAGATTGTAGGTGACTCTAAATTGGAGTTCTGCTAGAAGTGACTGGATCATTCCAACCAAAGCAACAGATACTGACACCACAAAGACATGTTTGGCAACCAATCCTCAAATATCAAATATTGGTGCCTTATTTCATTTCAGTGATTTATTGTGGTTCATTTCATTTTAGTGATCTCTTAACAGTGAGCAGATTGGAATTACTGATGCAGCAATCAATACATTCCCTTCCATGTCAATTTTGATTTTTTCATATACATTTTCAAATAGCTTTTATAAACTATCATAATATCATATGAGTCATTACATTACTACTTTTTAGCTTACTAGAGTTTTCTACAAGTTCCAGTTTCCTAAAACTAAAAATATAAACCCAAAAAGGTCTTTTGTCAAATTCTAATCTGTATGATAATATTCCACTAGGAAAAAGAAATCAGGATAAGTTATGTATGAAATATGATGCAATTTTATGTAGAAGAAAAAAGTTTATGTATTTATACACATACACACACACTACAGAGAAGTCTACTAGTATTATGAATTTTCTTTTCCTTTTGATGATGTATTTTCCAAAATTTCTTAAGTAAGTATATATTGCTCTTATGGGAAAAACTGTCACCAAAAAGCTTCCCCTTACCGATAAAAAGATGAAATCTTTTTATTTTAGTTGTGCCAGTCTCACGGGGTTGGAGGGAGGATCAACTCAATAGACATAAAAGTATTCCGCAGTTTTGAAACTCAGACACTGCAGACTGATATAATCTTCTATCATATCATTTCATATTCTGTACTATATCAATTACCTTCTCTCATATTTGTCTCCTTTAGAATGCAAAATAGCTGGAGGATGGACCACATCTGTTTAACTTTGTAAACACGACAATGTGGTGTATACAATAACACCTTAGTTTTCTAAGGCTCTATTATGCTTCAGCTGAAAACAATAAAGCATATTAGGCTAACTTCATGTAGAGCACAGGACTTTAGTCTCTTGAATAAACCCCAGGTGAATCCACAATGACAGACTTAAATACTAAAAACTAATATATATACTAAAAAATGTATATAAATAAAAATATATATACTTAATGACACTTCTCTTGACTAGATATATTCAAGATAGGTAGATGTTAAAATCTTCAAGTATCATTTGCTTAAGGCCAGCAGACTTTGCCAAACCTACCCAGGTAACAAAGTCTACAGTTTTATCTCTTGAGTTGATTTGGTATAGAATGTCCCAATATAAATGATTGCCCTTCTCATTTTACATGAAAGGTGGCTGTATTTCAGGGGAAGCCCAGTTAACTCCCAAGTATGTTGCATATTTTATGTCAGGCTTCATGAATAGTCTCCAACTCCTAAACTTTTCAGAACATTTATACCTACCACTCTGCAGTGTCTGAGACTTTTAAAACTGCAGAATACTTTTATATCTATTGATTTTATCCTGACTCCAACCCCGTGAGACTGGCACAGGTATTATCTTTCCCATTTGAAAAAAGATAATTCTGAATGAAGCTAAGAGACAGATAAAATTTTGATCATCACCTAGAGAAACTCAAAACAGAGTTCTCCTGAAATCAAATGCCATGTTTTCCATTATACAATATGTTCTCCCAAGAAAGAAGTTGTGAACACTACTAAACTAGACCATAATGAACTTTCCAGTCTATAAAACACTTGCTATAATATTGCCCCTGAATATATCCTAAGCAAACAGAAACCAGTTACAGTGAGACTCTGATTCACAGCCAACAGTGCACAGTTATCTTCCCCTAAAAATTATAAAATAAGGCTTTTTTCATGTTCCAAAGCACTATCCTGTTAATAGTTTTATAGTTTATAGTTAGGCAGAACAATCTAAATTCAGTATTACAGTATGTAAAAGTACTAATTTCTGTGGGCCTAGGGCCCTCATCTATAAAATGAGAATAAAGATAAACTAACAAAAAAGGAGATTCTGAAGATGGCAGCATGAGTAGGGTGGGGGAAATCTCCGCCCAAAACCATATATATTTTGCAAATACAGCAAATACAACTATTCCTAAAAGAGTGACCAGAAGATACACTACACCAGCAAGGCTACATCTACATCTGCGAGAACTCAACATCTCACAGAAAAGGATAAGAAACAAAGCTGTGACCCAGCAGGACCCAAGAACACCCCCAACCCCAGCTAAGCAGCAAGAGAAAAAGAATCAGAGTGGGAGAGGAGTGAAAGCACAGGACTGCTAAATAACCAGACCTGGCAATCTGCACCGGGAGCACAGACACACACTGCAAGATGTACTGGATATTAGAGGAACGGAAAAGTAAAATCCGAGACTAAGACTGCAAACAGGTTCCCACAGCCAGCTGAACTGGGACAAAAGAAAAGCCAGCACTTTAAAAGTCTTAAAGGGAAAAGGGTTTAACAGGTAGACAAAATCATCCTGGCACACTCAGCACAGAAGGCTGGGAATTTTAAGGAACTTAAGTCACCCTAACCCCCTGGGTGGCAACGCAGCTTCAAAGCCCCTCATGATGATAAGCAACCTGTGGTTCATTCCCCCTCCCCCACCACCTGCACTGCAAGCAAACCAGTTGGCCCGCCACTGCTATGGAACAGCCGGGGAACAGAACCGCCCACAGCAACCAGACAGAGGCTTCTCCCTGCACGTGGCTAACTGGACCAGACCGAGGGGCTGCCCCTTGCATGCGGTTGACCAGCACAGACAGCGGAGACCAGCGCAGAATCCAGAAGGCACAAAGGGGCTTTGTTCTCACGGCAAACATGCACTGCTCGCCTAAAACCCCCACCAGTGACCTAGGCCACCCTGAGGGCTGCTCCGCCCATGGCAGCTCAGGAAATTAACCGAGAGGATGCTCCCTGAGTGCAGTTGACTGGCACAGGCAGCAGAGACGAGCAAGGCGACCGGCAAGCGGGAAGGGACTTTGTTTTCCCAGCTGACCCATGCGCTACTCGCCGGCGACCACTCCCATTGCCATGAAAAGGCAGAAGAACCTTGTTCAGTCCAAAATCCCTCAAACACCAGAGATAGGGCTTGGTGAGACTGAAATCACCAATCTTCCTGAAAAATAATCCAAAATAAAAGTCATTAGCATGTTGATGTAGCTACAGAGAAATATTCAAGAGCTAAGGGATGAATTCAGGAGGGAGATAACAGAAATGAAACAAATAATGGAAGGATTTAAGAGCAGGATGGATTAGGTGGAAGAGACTATTAATGGACTAGAAATCAGAGAACAGGAATACAGAGAAGCAGAGGCAGAGAGAGATAAAAAGGCTCTCTAGGAATGAAAGAATATTAAGAGAACTGTGTGACCAATCCAAACAGAATAATATTCACATAATAGGGCTACCAGAAGAGAGAGAAAAAGGGATAGAAAGTGTCCTGGAGGAAATAATTGCTGAAAACTTCCCCATTCTGGGGAAAGAAATAGTCTCTCAGACCATGAAAGTGCACAGATCTCCCAACACAAGGGAACCAAGGAGGACAACACCAAGACATGTAATGATTAAAATGGCAATGATCAAAGACAAAGAGAGAGTATTAAAAGCAGCCAGAGAGAGAAAAAAGATCACCAACAAAGGAAAACCCATCAGGCTATCATCAGACTTCTCAGCAGAAACCTTACAGGCCAGAAGGGAATGGCATGATATATTCA
The DNA here is from genome assembly GCA_032199065.1 of Smutsia gigantea. Lineage (NCBI taxonomy): Eukaryota > Metazoa > Chordata > Mammalia > Pholidota > Manidae > Smutsia > Smutsia gigantea. Next base: position 25,245 of record JAVSCE010016657.1, on the reverse strand, counting down.
ATTCAATGAAACAGAAGGGCTTTGAACCAAGAATACTGTATCCAGCAAGATTATCATTTAAATTTGAAGAAGGGATTAAACATTTCCCAGATAAGCAAAAGTTGAGGAAATTTACCTCCCACAAACAATCTCCACAGTGTATTTTAAAGGAACTGCTCTAGATGGTAGTAAGCCTAAGGCTAAATAGCTGTTACCTGAGAAAATAAAACCACAGCAAAGAAAGTAGACCAAACAAATGGTAACTAAATGAAAAATAAAATCAGCTATCCACAAGATCAGTCAAGGGAAACACAAAGAATACAGAATAAAACACCTAACACATAAAGAGTGGAGGAGGAAGAAAAAGAAGAAAGAGAAATAAAGAATCATCAGACTGTGTTTATAACAGTGTAATAAATGAGTTAAGTTAGATGGTTAGATAGTAAAGAAACTGCCCTTGAACCTATGGCAACCACAAATCCAAAGCCTGCAATGGCAATAAGTACATATCTATATATAATCACCCTGAATGTATACGGACTGACTGCACCAATCAAAAGACACAGAGTAACAGAATGGATAAAAAAGCAAGAACCATGTATACACTGCCTACAAGAGACTCACTTCAAACCCAAATATATACGTGGGCTAAAAGTGAAGGGATGGAGGCATCCAGATGGGTAAGGAAGAACTCAAACTGTCCCTGTTTGCAGACGACATGATATTGTACATAAAAAACCCTAAAGAATCCACTACAAAACTATTAGATCTAATATCTGAATTCAGCAAAGTTGTGGGATACAAAATTAATACACAGAAATCTGTTACATTCCACTACACTAACAATGAACTAGCAGAAAGAGCAATCAGGAAAACAATTCCATTCACAATGAAAACAAAAAGAATAAAATACTTAGGAATAAACCTAACGAAGGAAGTGAAAGACCTATACTCTGAAAACTACAAGATACCATAAAGAAAAATTAAAGAGGACAATAATAAATGGAAATTCATCCCATGCTCTTGGGTAGGAAGAATTAATATTGTCAAAATGGCCATTCTGCCTAAAGCAATCTACAGATTAAATGTAATCCCTATCAACATACTGACAGCATTCTTCAATGGAACAAATAGTTCTAAAATTCATATAGAACCACAAAAGACCCCAAATAGCCAAAGCAATCCTAAGAAGGAAGAATAAAGCAGGGGGGATCTCGCGTCCCAACTTTAAGTTCTACTACAAAGCCACAGTAATCAAAACAACTTGGTATTGGCACAAGAACAGACCCACAGACGAGTGGAACAGAATAGAGAGTCCAGACATTAACCCAAACATACAAATTCACTTAATATATGATAAAGGAACCTTGGATATACAATGGGGAAATGACAGCCTCTTCAACAGCTGGTGTTGGCAAAACTGGACAGCTACATGTAAGAGAATGAAGCTCGATTATTGCCTAACCCCATACACAAAAGTAAACTCAAAATGGATCGAAGACCTGAACGTAAGTTATGAAACCATAAAACTCTTAGAAAAAAATATAGGCAAAACCCTCTTGGACATAAACATGAGCAACTTCTTCATGAACATATCTCCAAGGGCAAGGGAAAAAAAAGCAAAAATGAACAAGTGGGATTATATCAAACTGAAAAGCTTCTGTACAGCAAAGTACACCATCAGCAGAACAAAAAGGCATCCTACAGTATGGGAGAATATATTCATAAGTGACATATCCAATAAGGGGTTGACATCCAAAATATATAAAGAACTCACACACCTAAACAAACAAAAAGCAAATAATCCAATTAAAAAATGGGTAGATGAGCTGAACAGACACTTCTCCAAAGAAGAAATTCAGATGGCCAACAGGCACATGAAAAGATGCTGCACACATCACTGATTATCAGGGAAATGCAAATTAAAACCACAGTGAGATATCACCTCACACTAGTTAGGATGGCCAACATCCAAAAGACAAACAATAACAAATGTTGGCAAGGGTGTGGAGAAAGGGCAACCCTCCTACACTGCTGGTGGGAATGTAAACTAGTTCAACCACTGTGGAAAGCAGTATGGAGGTTCCTCAAAAAACTCAAAATAGAAACACCATTTGACCCGGGAATTCCACTCCGAGGAATTTACCCTAAGAATGCAGCAGCCCAGTTTGAAAAAGACATATGCACCCCTATGTTTATCGCAGCACTATTTACAATAGCCAAGAAATGGAAGCAACCTGAGTGTCCATCAGTAGATGAATGGATAAAGAAGATTTGGTACATATACACAATGGAATATTATTCAGCCATAAGAAGAAAACAAATCCTACCATTTGCAACAGCATGGACGGAGCTAGAGCGTATTGTGCTCAGTGAAATAAGCCGGGTGGAGAAAGACAAGTATCAAATGATTTCATTCATCTGTGGAGTACAAGAACAAAGAAAAAACTGAAGGAACAAAACAGTAGCAGACTCACAGAACCCAAGAATGAACTAACAGTAATCAAAGGGAAAGGGACTGAGGAGGATGGGTGGGAAGGGAGGGATAATGGGAAAAAAGGGCATTGTGCTTAGCACACATAATGTAGATGGTGGGCCACGGGGAAGGCAGTATAGCACAGAGAGACAAGCAGTGATTCTATAGCATCTTACTACGCTGATGGACAGTGACTGCAATGGGGTATGTGGTGGGGACTTGATAATGGGGGGAGTCTAGTAACCATAATCTTGCTCATGTAATTGTATATAAATGATACTGAAATAAAAAAAAAGATAAACTAACAAAGTTATTATGAGAAATAAATTATTAATCTTTACCTGTTTATTTGCAGAGAGCTTGTCAAAAAGTAAAGGCCCATTAAATGTTAGCTTTAATTTTCATTGATTCTAAGATGGTGGGACATTTTCTAATATTTTAACAACTGAAATCAAAATGTATTTTGCAATCAGTTATGTGTCATAGCTCAATCAATAAATAGTCTTGTTTTCTTAATGGCACACAAAATAATGTTTCTATAATCTCTGACATTTTAAGTTATAGTCAATGAAATGCGGTATATTATAATGGTCAGTAAATGTTTATCCCCCACCATTCCTCCATCCAACAGATCCACAAATAGACCAAATCTACATCTCTAACCCTGACCTCCCAAGTCATGTTTCCACCTGTAATACAGACTGCACTACCTTAATTAACATGTCCAAAACCAAAATCATCCTCCCAGAAGCTGTATTTTGTTTCCTCCCAATTAATGATGCCATAATAAAAAATCTGACTCCACCTTTACATTCCTCTTTCCCTCCCAACTGAGGTCTTTACTGTCTCTTAGTTGAAATCAAATACTCCATTACTACACCCCATTTTACTTTGTACCTCTATTTAGAAATTACCAAACAGTATCTTGCAATATATTTAGTTGTACACATGGCTGTCTCTCCATCTTGGATCTCTGTTTCTTGAGGGCAAGGCCCATTTCTTACTCTATATATGCAGACTGACTAGTTCAATGCCTCACCCATAGTGGAGTGCTCAATAAATGTTTATGGAACTGGTCACATTCTCTTTGTTTCTAAGTTTCAGAATACTTAAGCTTCTAATGAGAGAGAAAAAAGGGACTATCCAAGTAGAATTTACTAAAACTTACAAAGGAATTTCACATATATGATCTCATTTAGAGTTTCATTCTCAACTCTATGAAGTACTTTGAACAGATAGTACTTCATTTTTAAATTGTGGCTTAATAGTCAAGAGGCTTGCCAGAAGTTTTCAGTAGTAGAAAAAAGAATTCAAATTCAAATTTAATTAGAAATCCCATGCTTTCAGTTGACAAAATTCTATTCTTCTTCCCTCCCTCAATCTCATTCCACCTAACTTTCCACCCTAATGTGGCCTACAAGGCTTTATAGTAGGGCCCTACCTATCCCCATCACCTCATCTAACTCCCTACAATATTCTTCTTCTACCCTTGCGTAGTTAAGGTCTCCACTTCCTCCAGATCTCAGTTCAATCTTCACTTCACTAGGTAAGGCTCCTCTGACCTGAGCAGGTAACTTTCCCTATTAAATGTTCTCATAGCACATACTCCATACTCTCCTTTATACTACAAGTCATGGTTGTGTGTTTTCTCTAGTTGTAATTTTATATTAATTAGTATGATTCTTCTTTGCTTAATGTCTAGCTCCCTCACTAATCCATACAACTTCCAAAAGGGGATTTTTTTTAAATCTGTTCTGCCCCAAGTACAATAGCTGTGGAGAAAATGAATGAATGAATGAATGAATGAAACCTTCAGCACTCTCCTCAAACTTGCTAAATCATCCCCATCACCTCACTTTCAATTGATAATCTAAATCAGTCATTATCTCCCTCTATCCCCATCTCATCTTGGCTTTCCATTTCTTACAGATTCCTTCCCTTCAGGCTCCAAACATTCAAATATCCTTTCTCTTAAGAGTACTTGAAACCTTTCTCTTTATTGCAAAACTCCTGAATGAGTAGCCTACACTTGCTGATTCTAGTTCGTAACTTCCCAAATACTCATCAACCACTGTATTGATGTCTACTCACACTACCCTAATGAAGCTGCTCTAGTTCAAATCCAATGACTTTGTTTTGAGCTTTTTTCTTAATCTTCAACCATCTCTATCATCTGATCATTCTTTTTTTAATTGAAGTATCATTGATAGACAACCTTACATTGGTTTCAAGTATACAGCACAGTGGTTCCTTACCCATATTATTAAATCCTCACCCCCACTAGTGCACTTACTATTTGTCAACATAGAAAGATGTTACAGAATCACTGACTATATTCTCAATGCCGTACTATTATTCCTGTGACCAACTTATACTATGATTGAGAATTTTTGTGCCCCTTTTACCTCCCTCACCCTTCCCACCCACTCACCCAATCCCCTCCCCCATGGTAACCACTAGTCTATTCTCAGTATCTATGAGTCTACTGTTTTTTTTTTGCTCATTTTGTTTTGTTTTTATATTCCACAAATAAGTGAAATCAAATGGCATTTGACTTTCTCCACATTTCGCTTATTTCGCTTAACATAATACCCTCTAGGTCCAACCATGTTGTAAAAAGCAGGATTTTTCTTTTTATGGCTGAATAATATTCCATTGTTTATATGTACCACTTCTTCTTTATCCATTCATCTACTGATGGACACTTAGGTTGCTTCCATAACTTGGCTATTGTAAATAATGTGGCAATAAACATAGGGGTGCATATTTTCGAATCAGGGGTTTTGTTTTCTTCAGGTAAATTCCTAGAAGTGGAATTACTGGGTCATATGGTATTTCTATTTTTAGTTTTTTGAGGAACCTCCATACTGCTTTCCACAGTGGCTGCACCAGTTGACATTCTCACCAACAGCGTAGGAGGGTTCCCTTTTCTCCACATCCTCACCAACACTTGTTATTTCGTCTTTTGGATAGCGGCCATTCTGACTAGTGTGAGTTGATATCTCATTGTGGTTTTGATTTGTATTTCCCTGATGATTAGTAACATGGAGCATCTTTTCATGTGCCTGATCATTCCTTCTTTAAACTCCCTCTACTCTAGGCTTCAGACACTGACACAGCATTCTCCATTTTCCAGCATTTCTGTCCAACCTATCAACCAACACTACTTTCCATTCCTTTAGTTCATTTTTCTCCTTTATCCTCTACAGACAATTTCATTCAAGCTGATGGCTTTACCACCAAATATTTACCTCTAACACAGACTTCTCCACTAAGCTATAGATCTATATTTTCAGGTACAATTTTTAAAGGTCAGTAGTAATGAGGTTGATACTTTCAACTCAACATATCTTATAGGTAACTTATAGACACCATAAACTCAACTGAACCTAACAACTTTCCTTCCTCTCTATGTATTGTCTTCCTCAACTGAGAAGTCTGAGATGACTTCCACCTTCCTAACTTGGATGAATTGCTGTCATAGAGCTGGATGTAGAAGATTAATACTATTTTTTATATAAAAATAAGTGCTCACTATGCCTGGGATAGTGCTAATCATTTTAACTAATATCTTAGCACCATTTTGCTACAGATATTTTCATCACCTCTAGTACTATCTAGTCCAAGCCATTATCCGTCTCTCACCTGGACTACTCCATTAGCTACTATCCAGTTCTTACCTGAAAACTCTGGGGGGACCCCTACTTCCAGTGTTGTTAACCATGGCCTCCCACCCCCACCAATTCACCACAAATTGGGCATTTGTAAAACATAAAGCAACGCTCTTGCTTATAATCACTCAATGACTTCTAACACTGTTTAGAATAACATCCAAATTCTTTGGTGTGTACTACAGGACCTTATATGATTTAATCTCTGCCTACCTCTCTGTATATACCCTTCTTCCCAATAACCCCTTCTTTTCCTCCTCCCCCTCAAAATATCTGCTCCAATTCACTCTGCCTGAAAAATTTACTTCAGATCTCTGACTGATGTTTCCTTATCATTCAGGTGTCAGCTCAAATGTCACCTTCTCTGTGAGGCATTCCTGAACAATCCTCTTTCAAATAGTTCTCGACTAAGGTCACTCTCAATCCCTTTACCCTATTTTCTTCTCTTCAACTGTACTTACCATTATCTGAAATGTATTTCTCTACCTTCCTTTAATAGAATGAAAATCCACTAAGATTAGGAGCTTAATATATACTTTTTGAATGGCTATATGAATATTAAAGATGGAGAAATTAAGATTCAATGAGGTTAAGTAATGTATAAAGGTACACAACTCAAGTGGTGAGAGTTGATGTTTTTACCAACTCAGGTTGTCTAAAACCAAACTTTTAACATCTACCCTATATTCAGTAGTAAAAGCTAGAAAAACAGACTGAAGAATATGATCAGACAGATGAAGTTTAAGATTATAAAAGCAGAGTCCCATTCAAGAGGTAACATGCTTTATGATGTGATCTGTGGACAGCTGAAATGAGGTGGACACAGATGTTTATATCATTTACTCCCGTCTCCTTGGCAAGCAGATTTCCTTTATCCTTTTGCAAATGAAGGCTCTACAGATTCAGCTCATAACATTACATGATAAAAGTCATGTAAGTGAGTTACCCCTCAACTGAATCATCTTTACCCCACTCTGAATCACATATAAAAGCAATTATCATCCCAATGTCCAACGTTCCAGTCCCTCCTCAGCTGCTACGCAGATATGCTTCACTCACTGCCCTCAAGCCTCTTCTCAACATCACTCAGAACACTGTAGAAATTAATAATTTTCTCTTGCAATTGTTTAACAGCCCAATACAAATAGGCCTATATGTCTCCACAGTCTCAAAAAAGTACTTAATGCACAGAAACAGAAGTATAAGCAGCAATAGGGAAAAAAAACAAAACAAGATTTTTCTTTTTGGAAATCTATGTTTCCTAAGAATAACTTTTCTCTGTTTATATGATTATTTAGTAGGAAATAGTTTTTATACATATACCCTAACACTTACTTTCTACCATATCTTTGTCACATATTTTAATCACTGTGGGGTTCACTTGCACACAAAAAGATGCCCTCATGACTTTTTCCTTTGATGCCTTGAGCCTCCCTCACATGTTGAGAGGGACAGTTGCTTTTGGAGATAACATTTGAGAATAAACATTTTAACTGAAACAAATAGAAATAAAGTTTCCTTCATGAGGTTGAACACAAAATTCTACCATATACCTACATTTCCATTCCATATCTCAGTAAACACAGAAAGGATAACAAAGCAGGAAATTAAAGTTGGCTTCCTTAGTCAAATCTAACTTCCCTTATCCAGAGAAGCTACACCTAAGAATTTTTACACAGGACTGCTTTTCTGTGGCAGTTCAAATCTCAGGAAATTTTAATTTATGTTCAACCTAAATTACTCCAGCTACAATATAACTGCCTGCAATTTCTCCCCGACTTAATCCAATATACACACCGCCACCAGATTAATGAAGACACTAAAGCAGAGTTTCATCCTATCAAGCAGATTCAAATTTAACAAACCTACATTCATTACATTGTCTCACCACTGTGAGGTATACTATTGCAGTTAATCTTTACAACAGTTGTATTAGGCAGGATATCTAAATGGCTTTTAAGTGTCTCCCAGAAGGTGCTTATTAGGTGATGTGGGTGGACAGGAAACTAGAGAAATCAAACAATACCTGACCAGGTAATCAAAACTATCACCAGCAATGAGAGAGACAGAGGATATGTGCTTTCTGATGTGATACCCTGAGAAGGACACAACCTCAATCAACCACGCAGGACTCCAATTCAGGAAGCTTAACATTAGACAAACCCAAAGTGAGGAACAGTATACTAAAAAAGGAGAGGGGACTGTATTCTTTAAAAATGCCAATGCTATAAAGAGAAGAAATAATACCCATTCTCCTTAAAGTTTTCCAAAAAACAGAAGAGGAGGGAATACTTCCAAACTCATTCTATGAAGCCAGCATCACTCTAATACCAAAACCTGACAAAGACCTCACCAAAAAAGAAAATTATAGACCAATATCCCTGATGAACGTAGATGCAAAAATACTCAACAAAATATTAGCAAACTGAATTCAAAAATACATCAAGAAGATCATTCACCATAATCAAGTGGGATTCATCCCAGGGATGCAAGGATGGTACAACATTCAAAAATCCATCAACAAAAAGAAGAACAAAAACCACATGATCATCTCTATAGATGCTGAAAAAGCATTTAACAAAATTCAACACTCATTCATGATAAAAACTCTCAACAAAATGGGTATAGAGGGCAAGTACCTCAACATCATAAAGGCCATATATGACAAACCAACAGCCAACATCATACTTAACAGCGAGAAGCTGAAGCTTTTCATCTAAGATCGGGAATAAGACAGGGATGCCCACTCTCCCCACTGTTATTCAACATAGTACTGGAGGTTCTAGCCATGGCAATCAGACAAAACAAAGAAATACAAGGCTTCCAGATTGGTAAAGAAGAAGTCAAATTGTCACTATTTGCAGATGACATGATATTGTACATAAAAAACCCTAAAGACTCCACTCCGAAACTATTAGAGCTAATATCTGAATTCAGCAAAGTTGCAGGATACAAAATTAACACACAGAAATCTGTTGCTTTCCTATACACTAATGATGAGCTAACAGAAAGAGAAATCAGAAAAACAATTCCATTCACAATTGCATCAAAAAGAGTAAAATACCTAGGAATAAACCTAATGAAGGAAGTGAAAGACCTATACTCTGAAACAAGACACTCCTAAGAGAAATAAAGAGGACACTAATAAATGGAAATTCATCCCATGCTCTTGGCTAGGAAGAATAAATATTGTCAAAATGGCTATACTACCTAAAGCAATCTACAGATTCAACGCAATCCCTATCAAAATACCAACAGCTTTCTTCAATGAACTGGAACAAATAGTTCTAAAATTCATATGGAACCACAAAAGACCCTGAATAGCCAAAGCAACCCTGGGAAGGAAGAATAAAACGGGGAATTACGCTCTCAGACTTCAAGCTCTACTACAAAGCTTCAGTAATCAAGACAAATTGGTATTGGCACAAGAACAGACCACAGACCAGTGGAACAGAATAGAAAATCCAAACATTAACCCAATCATATATGGTCAATAAACATATGATAAAGGAGCCTTGGATATACAATGGAGAGATGACAGCCTCTTCAGCAGCTGGTGTTGGCAAAACTGGACAGCCACGTGTAAGAGAATGAAACTGGACTATTGTCTAACACTATACACAAAAGTAAATTCAAAATGGATCAAAGACCTGAATGTTAAGTCATGAAACCATAAAACTCTTAGAAAAAAACATAGGCAAAAATCTCTTGGACATAAACATGAGCAACTTCTTCATGAACATATCTCTCTGGGCAAGGGAAACAAAAGCAAAAATGAACAAGTGGGACTATATCAAGCTGAAAAGCTTCTGTACAGCAAAGGACACCATCAGTAGAACAAAAAGACATCCTACAGTATGGGAGAATATATTCATAAATGACATATCCGATAAGGGGTTGACATCCAAAATATATAAAGAACTCATGCACCTTAACAAACAAAAAGCAAATAATCCAATTAAGAAATGGGCAGAGGACATGAATAGACACTTCTCCAAAGAAGAAATTCAGATGGCCAACAGGCACATGAAAAGATGCTCCACATCCACAATGAGATATCACCTCACACCAGTAAGGATGGCCAACATTCAAAACAGAAACAACAACGAATGTTGGCGAGGATGTGGAGAAAAGGGAACCCTCCTACACTGCTGGTGGCAATGCAAATTAGTTCAACCATTGTGGAAAGCAGTATGGAGGTTCCTCAAAAAACTCAAAATAGAAATACCATTTGACCCAGGAATTCCACTCCTAGGAATTTACCCTAAGAATGCAGCAGCCCAGTTTGAAAAAGACAGATGCACCCCTATGTTTATCGCAGCACTATTTACAATAGCCAAGAAATGGAAGCAACCTAAGTGTCCATCAGTAGATGAATGGATAAAGAAGATGTGGTACATATACACAATGGAATATTATTCAGCCATAAGAACAAAACAAATCCTACCGTTTGCAACAACATGGTTGGAGCTAGAGGGTATTATGCTCAGTGAAATAAGCCAAGCCGAAAAAGACAAGTATCAAATGATTTCACTCATTTGTGGAGTATAAGAACAAAGAAAAAAACTGAAGGACCAAAACAGCAGCTCACTCACAGAACCCAAGAACGGACTAATAGTTACCAAAGGGAAAGGGACTGGGGAAGATGGGTGGGAAGGGAGGGATAAGGGGGAAAAAGGGGCATTACAATTAGCAGATGTAATGTTAGGGGGGCACGGGGAGGGCTGTACAACCCAGAGAAGACAAGTAGTGACTCTATAGCATCTCACTATGCTGATGGACAGTGACTGCAATGGGGTTGGTGGGGGGGACCTGATGAAGGGCGTAGTGTAATCACCATAATATTGCTCATTTAATTGTAGATTAATGATATCAAAATAAACTTTAAAAAAATTACTGACATGAAAAAGTGTATGTAAAAATGGAGCTCAATGAAAAAACAAAAAGGGGGTGGGGAGAGTGGCCAAATATTATGTAACTGAATGGAGGAAAAGGCTGAGAAGATACATACCCATCAAAATATTAACAGTGAGAGGCTCCACATGGCCAAAGATGAATAATGTGCATATTGATTAGGACAACCACAGTGACTGAAACACATCAAACATGCTTAAATGTAAGACTTCATAATACTGAAAACAATAGCAACTACTTGGTCACTTCTGGAGGATGCTAAGGGATCAAATCAGTATTTTGAAAAATGGTAAATCAAAGAAAAGAATCAAGCATTTATCCAGCTTTCCTATAAGAACTCCCTTGGTAACCATATAGTAAATATGGGGAAGTTTCTCTTTATTGAAATATTCCAGCTAATAAATGAAGAAGAAATTATTAAAGTAGGATGTCACCATTTTGCAGCCCCTGATGAATGACAGACTAGACATTAAGCATCAATAGGCACCAACAATGCAAAATTAAAAGAGAGAGACAGCCAGACATTCTGGGACATCTGATGAAGAACCCAATACCATCCATGAGTAGTAAAAATTTTTTAAATAAAACCAAATTTTAAAAAACTAAAAATATCAAAACACAATTTGATCAAGCTTCTAAATCTAACATGAACAGTATAGGAAACAGAAATAAGACTAAAAATAATTTTAAATCATGCCACAGGAATACAATCAGCAACATCGAGACAGGGAAACAAGACAAGTGATCCAGCTTCTTTAACAAATAAATTGCAAAGAGCAAAAAAGAGTGTAAGACACTGATGGACAGTGACTGCACTGGGGTATCGGGGGGGCACTCGATAGTATGGGTGAATGTAGTAACCACATTGTTTTTCACGTGAAATCTTCATAAGAGTGTATATCAGTAATACCTTAATTTAAAAAATTGTAAAAAAAAAGTGTAAGAGATGGAGATGAAACCTATAGATTAAAAGAGATAAGACCTACTAACCAATAGTACTATGTGTACCTTACTGCCGTCCTCATTTAAACACTCAAACTGTAAAAAAGAAAAAAATTGTAACATTTATGAGCCAATTGGAAATTGAAACATTATTTAATGGAATTAAAGAATTTTCTAAAATGTGATATTGTTTTTGTGGTTAACTTTTTTTTTCATGGTTCCTTTTTTTTTAAATCCTTATTCTTTGGGGGTACATACTAAAATATTTACAGATGAAGTGATACAGTGTTCAGATGTGCTCCAAAACAATACAGAAAGAAGGGAAAACAAATAGGTTTATTAAATAAGAGCTGATAAATGTTGAAACCGAGTGACAGGAACATGTAGGGTCATAATACTCTTCTATATACTTTCATACGTTTTAAATTCTCCATAATAAAGTTTTAAAAACAAAATATTTATTAAGGTAATATTGGTAGATGATATTTTAAGTGATTTTTGGTTTTTATCCTTTGTTTTGTTTTACCTTAGCTCTTTCCCATACTTTCAAGTCATCTTCATTAGGCCTTATTACTGACTGTAAGCTCTGGGAAGGCAGAAACCACCTCTACCTTTTTCACTTCTATTATATTCTCAGGTTCCCAACATATAACGCTGATAAATATGGATGAATTAATAACTTCTCTCTTTAGAAAAATGCTATTCCTTTTTAAAAATTATGTAAGGCCACTAAGGTCAGGGATTAAGCTATTACCTTTGTTCTGCATCATAAACATGAATTCAGTATTTCTTTCAACACAAGTTATGGTCACAAGTTTCAACCTTAAATGCAGAAATCATTTTGAGCATAACTGATCTCTTCAGGTTATTTTAAAAAAGAGAGTGACATTACCAAACCTACAGGATTAATATGCAAAAAAGATATGTATTAATGCCTGTGAAGAGGTTTGATAACCTGGCCAAATGCTGAGAACTAAGGACCACTCGATTCTTTTTTTTTAAATGGGTGTTACAAATACAGTTACAAGGAGGGTAAACTGGTAGATTTTAGAAAACTGTTTTATTTATCAACTACAGTTGTATACATGACCAATGGACCCAAAAATTTTAATCCCAGATACATACATATATATACACCTCAGAAATACTTAAGAAGTAGGTGACTGGATTAAAGATGGCAGCATGAGAGGTGAGATAGAGACCTCTTCCTAAAACCACATATAAAATGAAAATATAATTTAATACAACTAATCCTGAAAGAGCAATAGGAAAGAAGGCTGCACCAGACTGCATACACCTGGAGAAAAGAGCAGACCTCATGGAACAGGGTAACATTCCAAAGCTGTGAACTGGCGAGGCCCAGGCCCTCTGCCACCGAGCTCACCAGCAGCAAGAAGAGAAACAGAGAGGGAAGGGAGTGGAGGCCTGGGACTGCTGAACACCTACCCCTGGAGATCTGCTCTGGAAGCATGAACCTACATAGCATGGTGCTCTGGTGATTTAGTACAGTTGGAAAGTTAAGACAGGCAGAATACCTGGAGAGAGGGAGATTACAGCTGCTTGTGGAAAACAGGGATTCATATCTGGCTGATCTGGGTGGGCAGTCTGAGAGACTTCCTAAAAGTGAGAGGGCTGCTAAAGGGGCAAGGATTGCACAGAGCTTACTGCTCAGGAGAAAGGACAGGTAGATAAAATTGTCTGGGTGCACTCTGCCCAGCAGGTTGGGAGCTTAAACGATCTTCAGGCACTCCATCCCCCTGGCTGGCTACATAGTTCCAAGGCTCCCCACCATGATACACAGCCTACTGCGTCTTCCGGCTAGCCTGCACCTGGCTAAGGCTCGCAAAACAGCAACCCCTGCCCTGGCGTCAGGCCAGCCAGAGGGAAGCCCTGCCTATGGCAGCTACCAACACAAAACATAGAGGCTTACACCTGTGTGTTCGGCACACTGGTTCTGGCAGTGGAGACAGGCACAGCAGCCGGGAAGCAGGAAACAGCTCTTCCCTCCCCCTAATCACCAAAACCGCTCCCCTGTGACCCCCGATATTGCTCCAAGGGCTGAGTACCTCCAGAAAGTGGAGCTTCTGGGCACTAGACGGTACCACAGACAAATTGTGAAACGTCAAAGGAACCTGGTCTAAAGCAAAATTAAAAATACATCTGAGAAAGGTTCAAATGAAAGCGATCTCATGAATCTTCCTGAAAGAGATTTCACAATAAAAATCATTAACATGCTCATGGAGGTACAGAAAAATATTCAAGAACTCAGGAACGAATATAGGATGGAGATCCAATCATTGAACAACACAATGGAGGGTATTAAAAGCAGCTTAGGTACAGTGGAAGAGATGATAAATGAAATAGAAATTAAGGAAGAAGAATAAAAAGAAGCTGAGGCACAGAGAGAAAGAAGGATCTAAGAATGAAAGAATACTGAGAGAACTGGGTGACCAATCCAAACACAGCAATATTAGTATTATAGGGGTACCAGAAGAGAAGAGAGAGAAAAAGAGATAGAAAGTGTCTTTGAGAAAGTAATTGCTGAAAAATTCCACAATCTGGGGAAGAAGATAGTCTCTCAGGCCATGGAGGTGAACAGATCTCCCAACACAAGGGACCCAAGGAAGACAACACCAAGACACATAATAATTAAAATGGCAAAGATCAAAGACAAGGACAGACTATTAAAAGCAGCCAGAGAGAGAAATAAGATCACATACAAGAGAAAACCCATCAGGCTATCATCAGACTTCTCAGCAGAAATCTTACAGGACAGAAGCAAGTGGCATGATGTATTTAATGCAATGAAGCAGAAGGGCCTCGAACCAAGAACACTTTATATGGCAAGGTTATCATTTAAATTTGAAGAAGAGATTAAACATTCCCAGATAAGCAAAAGCTGACAGAATTTAGCTCCCACAAAGTGTCTCTACAGTGTATTTTGGAGGGACTGCTACAGATGGAAGTATTCCTAAGGTTAAATAGCTGTCACCAGAGGTAATAAACCCACAGTAAAGAAAACAGAACAGCTAATTACTAAGAAAATGCAAAACTAAATTAACTATTCCCAAAGTCAATCAAGGGATAGACAAAGAGTACACAATATGATACCTAACATATAAAGAATGGAGGAGGAAGAAAAGGAGGGAAAAAAAAAGAACTTTAGATTATGTTTGTAATAACATACTAGGTGAGTTAACTTAGACTCTTAGATAGTAAGGCAGTTACCCTTGAACCTTTGGTAACCACGAATCTAAAGCCTGCAATGCCAATAAGTACATACATATCAATAATCACCCTAAATGTAAATGGTCTGAATGCACCAATCAAAAGACAGAGAGTCACTGAATGGATAAAAAAACAAGACCCAACTATATGCTGCCTACAAAAGAATCACTTCAAACCCAAAGACATACACAGACTAAAAGTAAAGGGATGGATATTTCATGCAACTAATAGAGAGAAAAAAGCAGGTCTTCCAGCACTTGTATCAGACAAAATAGACTTCAAAACAAGGAAAGTCACAAAAGACAAAGAAAAACATTACATAAGGATAAAGGGGTCAGTCCAACAAGAGGATATAACCATTATAAATATCTATGCACCCGACACAGGAGCACCGACATATGTGAAACAAATACAAACAGAATTAAAAGTGGAAATAGAATGTAATGTATTCATTCTAGGAGATTTTAACACTCCACTCACTCCAAAGGACAGATCAACCAGACAGAAAATAAGTAAGGACATAGAGGCACTGAACAACACATTAGAACAGATGGACCTAACAGACATCTAGACAACTCTACACCCAAAAGAAGCAGCATACACATTCTTTTCAAGTACACACAGAACATTTTCCAGAACAGACCACATACTAGGACAGAAAAAGAGCCTCAGTAAATTCAAAAAGATTGAAATTGTACCAACCAACTTCTCAGATCACAAAGCTATTAAACTAGAAATAAATTGCACAAAGAAAACAAAAAGGCTCACAAACAAATGGAGGCTTAACAACATGCTACTAAATAACCAAGGATCAATGACCAAATTAAAACAGAGATCAAGCAATATATGGAGACAAATGAAAACAACAGCACAAAGCCCCAACAACTGTGGAACACAGTGAAGGCAGTTCTAAGAGGGAAGTATATAGCAATCCAGGCCTATTTAAAGAAGGAAGAACAATCCCAAATGAATAGTCTAAATTTAAAATTATTGAAACTGGAAAAAGAAGAATAAATGAGGGCCAAAGTCAGCAGAAGGAGGGACATAATAAAGATCAGAGAAGAAATAGATAAAATTGAGAAGAATAAAACAACAGAAAAAATTAATGAAACCAAGAGCTGATTCTTTGAGAAAATACACAAAATAGATAAACCCCTAGCCAGACTTATCAAAAAAAAAGAGAATCTACACACTTAATCAGAATCAGAAATGAGAAAGGAAAAATCACGACAGACACCACAGAAATACAAATAATTATTAGAGAATACTATGAAAATCTATATGCTAACAAACTGGATAATCTAGAAGAAATGGACAACTTTCTAGAAAAATACAACCTTCCAAGACTGACCAAGGAAGAAACAGAAAATCTAAACAGACCAATAACCAGCAACAAAATTGAATCAGTAATCAAAAAACTACCCAAGAACAAAACTCTCATACCAGATGGTTTCACCGCTGAATTTTATCAGACATTCAGAGAGAACATAACACACATTGTCCTTAAAGTTTTCCAAAAAATAGAAGAGATGGGAATAATTCCAAACTTATCCTATGAAGCCAGCATCACTCTAATACCAAAACCAGGCAAAGACACCACAAAAAAACAAAACTACAGATCAATATACCTCACGAACATAGATGCAAAAATACTCAACAAAATATTAGCAAACCGAAATCAAAAATACATCAAGAGGATGATACACCACGGTCAAGTGGGATTCATCTAGGGAATGCAAGGATAGTACAACATTCAAAAATCCATTAACATCATCCACCACATCAACAATAAGGACAAAAACCACATGACTATCTCCAGAGCTGCTGAAAAAGCATTCGACAAAATTCAACATCCATTCATTGATAAAAACTCTCAACAAAATGGGTATAGAGGGCAAGTACCTCAACATAATAAAGGTCATATATGACAAACCCACAGCCAACATCATACTTAACAGTGAGAAGCTGAAAGCTTTTTCTTTACGATTGGTAACAAGACAAGGATGCCCTCTCTCCCCACTTTTATTCAAAATAGTACTGTACGTCCTAGCCACGGCAATCAGACAACACAAAGAAATAAAAGGCATCCAGATTGGTAAAGAAAAAGTCAAACTGTCACTACTTGCAGATGACATGATATTGTACAGAAAAATCCTAAATAATCCACTCCAAAACTACTAGAACTAATATCTGAATTCAGCAAAGTTGCAGGATACAAAATTAATATGCAGAAATCTGTTGCATTCCTGTACACTAACAATGAACTAGCAGCAAGAGAAATCAGGAAAACAATTCCATTCACAATCACATCAAAAAGAATAAAATACCTAGGAATAAACCTCACCAAGGAAGTGAAGGACCTATACCCTGAAAACTACAAGACACTCATGAGAGATATTAAAGAATATACCAATAAATGTAAACACACCCCATGCTCATGAATAGGAAGAATTAATATTGTTAAAATGGCTATCCTGTCTAAAGCAATCTACAGATTCATTGGAATCCCTATCAAAATACCAACAGCATTCTTAAACAAACTGGAACAAATAGTTCTAAAATTCATATGGAACCACAAAAGACCCCAAATAGCCAAAGCAATCCTGAGAATAAAGCAGGGGGGATCTTGCTTCCCAACTTCAAGCTCTACTACAAAGCCACAGTAATCAAGACAATTTGGTACTGGCACAAGAACAGATCCATAGACCAGTGGAACAGAATAGAGAGTCCACAAATTAACCCAAGCATATATGGTCAATTAATATATGATAAAGGAGCTATGGATATACAATGGGGAAATGACTGCCTCTTCAACAGCTGGTGTTGGCAAAACTGGTCAGCTACATGTAAGAGAACGAAATTGGATTACTGTCTAACTCCATACACAAAAGTAAACTCGAAATGGGTCAAAGACCTGAATGTAAGTCATGAAACCATAAAAGTCTTAGAAGAAAATATAGGCAAAACTCTCCTGAGTATAAACATGAGCAACTTTTTCATGAACATATCTCCCCGGGCAAGGGAAACAAAAGCAAAAATGAACAAGTGGGACTATATCAAACTAAAAAGCTTCTGTACAGCAAAGGACACCATCAGTAGAACAAAAAGGCATCCTACTGTATGGGAGAATATATTCATAAGTGATATATCCAATAAGGGGTTGACATCCAAAATACACAATGAGCTCATGCACCTCAACAAACAAAAATCAAATAACCCAATTAAAAAATGGGCAGAGGATATGAATAGACACTTCTCCAAAGAAGAAATTCAGATGGCCAACAGGCACTTGAAAAGAAGCTCCACATCGCTAATCATCAGAGAAATGCCGATTAAAACCACAATGAGATATCACTTCACACCAGTTAGGATGGCCAACATCCAGAAGACAAACAGCAACAAATGTTGGCGAGGATGTGGAGAAAGGGGAACCCTCCTACACTGCTGGTGGAATGTAAATTAATTCAACCATTGTGGAAAGCAGTATGGAGGTTCCTCAAAAAACTCAATACAGAAATACCATTTGACCCACGAATTCCACTCTGAGGAATTTACCCTAAGAATGCAGCAGCCCAGTTTCAAAAAGGCATATACACCCCTATGTTTATCGCAGCACTATTTACAACAGCCAAGAAATGGAAGCAACCTAAGTGTCCATCAGTAGATGAAAGGATAAAGATGTGGTACATATACACAATGGAATATTATTCAGCCATAAGAAGAAAACAAATCCTACCGTTTGCAACAACATGGATGGAGATACAGGGTATTATGCTCAGCGAAATAAGGCAGGCGGAGAAAGACAAGTATCAAATGATTTCACTCATCTGTGGAGTATAAGAACAAAGCAAAAACTAAGGAACAAAACAGCAGCAGACTCACAGAACCCAAGAATGGACTAACAGTTACCAAAGGAAAGGGACTGGGGAGGATGGGTGGGAAGGGAGGGATAAGGGCAAAGGGGGCATTACAATTAGCACACATAATGTAGTGGGGGGCAGGAGAAGTCAGTATAGCAATCACAATGTTGTTCATGTAAGTGTATATTACTGATACCAAAAATAAATTAATTAATAAATAAGAAATACTTAAGAGGTAGTACTAAAAGATACAAAAGTACATTTGGAGTGGTATTACAAATGATAGTCCAAGATAGAAAAAAAATCCAGAAAAAGTACATAAAATGTGGTATATTCATACAGTGAGATACTACACAACTATGAAAATCAATGACCTACTGCTCTATGGATCAAGTGAAAGCATCTGACAAGCAAAACGTTAAGCAAAAGAAGCCAGCCCAAAAGAAATACTGTATAATTCAATTTGTAAGTTCATTATGTCAATTTTATACCTCAGTAAAAAAAGTTCAAAGAAAGGCAAAACTTCATGCTCAATTTTGCTGTGAACCTAAAACTGCTCTAAAAAAAACAGTATCTTAATTTTTTTAAAACACTATTCTAAGACATTGGAGTCAGACAATGTTACCTTTGGGAAAGTGAGAGAGAGTAATGACTGAGAGGAAGGATAAGGTAGGCATCTGGGGTTTCAGTAGTGTTCTATTTCTTGATCAAGGAAGTGGTAACATGATTACGTTCATTTTGTGATAATTCAGTGAACAATTTAATTAAGATTTGTCTACATTTCTGTATAAAGGTTAGGTCAATTTTTAATATACAAATAGCAAATCTTCTGAACTTTAATAAAGACAATCCTTGCTTTAAAAGTTAGAAAAAATAGAACAGTATTTCCCCACTCCAGCAGGAACTTAACTTACTCTACTTACCCAAGGCAGACCTAATAGTCTTAATGGATTCTGGGTTTATATAAGAAAGGAGATGTTTTAAAATTTACCTAGATTCCTTGGGTTCTTATCTATTATATAGATATGTACCATAAACAAGCACAGAGAAGGTACTCAACAAATATTACTAATGATACACAGTTCAAACTTTAAACAAACTCAAATAGCAAAGTCAAATACACAGCACAGGTAAAATACAATAAAAACTCAGCCTATTGGCCTAAAGAGTGCAATTTCCAGAAACTCCACTTTCAGAAACTAGTAAGTTATAGAATGTACTGTTTATAAGGAAGAGAACAATTTATGACAACAGCTACCTATGGCAGAGGAAATTGTTCCTTACCCCCTCCACTGCTGCCTGGCTCAGACAAGGCACAATCACCTTCCTGATGCCTCAGCTAAAGGAAAAGAACCCAGCAGCAACTCTGCTTGTAAGGGCAAGGACTATTCCAACCATGATGTGATGGAGACCCAGAAGCAAGGAGTTAGCTAAGGTGTATAATGTTGGGGGTTAAAATGAGAAGAAAGTATTTGACCAATCTGTTCTTATGCCTGAAAGCTTAAATCATTATTCTTCTCACATTCCACAGCAGCAGTAAACCAAAATATACCTTTGGGGGGTCTCCCTGGGCTAGAATTGACCCATAATCAGTATGTGTCCTGAGTGTCCATCAGAATTCACCTTCTAAGAGTTTCCCAGTTAATTAGATGGCTGATAAGTGATAATTTATAAGCTTCTCTAAGGGCAAGTCACAACATAAATTGACTTGGTATAGTTCTCATCATTAGTGACATTATTTAGTTCTGTTTAAAAAAAAATTAATTGTCCAACATGGAAAATAATTTTTAAATAACACAAAGAAGAAAAAAAGGAAAGTACATGGAACTCATAGGTCAGATTTCAAGAGCTGAGGCCTTTGGTTTTCTTGATAGGCATAAAATATTACCTTCTGATGAAAGACCTAGATTTAATACAAGATGCTGGTCTGAGAGATGGTGAGGTATTTTATTTTGGTTTGCTAATGGATCCAGTTGAATGTAATTATTATGCCAAGAAAACAGCAATGAGCAAACCACAGAAAGTCCTGGTAGAAAGCCAGTTGGAAATCTCTAAACATAACAAAACCACCTGCAAGGCTGTTCACTGTAGCACTGTTTATAATAGGAAAATGAAAAAATTCTGAATATCCATCAATATGAAACTGGTTAAATTATGTACACTCATATGGAATACTCCACAGCCATAAAAAAAATGATTTAGGAAAATATTAAGTTTTTTTTAAAAGTTGGGTAGTACTGTGTATATCCAATTCTAAAATACATATACTCATTTATACTAAAAATTTCTAGGATATCCAAGAAACAGTAAGCAGTAGTTACCTTTGAGGAATGAGAATAAGGTATAAGGACAGGAGAACATTTTCCTTTGATCTCACATCCTAAATTTATTTGACTTTCTTATCACACATATATGTCACCTTTATAATTAAAATAATAAAACAATGAACAAAAAAGTTAACAATGGTGTTGAGGGGATGGTAGGATGATAATGACTTATTTCCTTTTTTAAAGTTTTGACATTTTTCAAAGTTTTCTATGATTAACAATATACTAGAATATATTGCTTTTTAAATCCCCAAAACTTTTTTGTTTTTTATTTTTTAATGTGTGGTCACTTCTGGTTCAAATTAGGGGGCAAACCATAGCTCAGTTATAACACTGTAGCAACTACCAAAAAAAATTGTTAAGACTCAATTTTCAAAATGCTTACAATTTGTTTGGAGAAACTAGTCATGAACAAGACAACAAAAGTTAAAACAATCCTTTATTTAGTTTACTGAAGTTGCTCCTGTGGTAGTGGTACCTATGGAAACAAAAAAAATTATCAGTATTATGAGGAAAAGAGAGCCAAATATTTGAAGAGTAAGTGAATTTTATAAAAGGATGGTTTCTTAAAATTGTTCAATCTAACCTCCCACTCAACATCAACATACCTTTAGAACACCCTTACCACTCATTCAATAACTGCTTCAAGTGTCCTATGTTAAAAAAAAAACAGTAAGACACAAAACTAAACTCAAAATGGATCAAAAATCTGAATGTAAGTGATGAAACCATAAAACTCTTAGGAGAAAACATAGGCAAAAATCTCTTGAATACAAACTTGAGCAACTTTTTCCTGAACGCATCTCCCTGGGCAAGGGAAACAAAAGCAAAAATGAACAAATAGGACTCCATCAAACTAAAAAGCTTCTGTACGGCAAAGGACACCATCAGTAGAACAAAAAGGATCCTACAGGATGAGAGAATATATTTGTAAACAACATATCTGAAAAGGGGTTAACATCCAAAATATATAAAGAGCTCACATGCCTTAACACCCAAAAAACAAATAACCAAATTAAAAAATGGGCAGAGGATATGAATAGACACTTCTCCAAAGAAGAGATTCAGATGGCCAACAGGCACATGAAAAGATGCTCCACACATCGCTAATTATCAGGTAAATGCAAATTAAAACCACAATGAAATATCACCTCACACCAGTTAGGATGGCCAACATCCAAATAACAAATTCTGGCGAGGATGTGGGGAAAAGGGAACCCTCCTACACTGCTGGTGGGAATGTAAATTGGTTCAACCATTGTGGTAAGCAGTACGGAGGTTCCTCAAAAAACTAAAAACAGTAATACCATTTGACCCAGAAATTCCACTTCTAGGAATTTACCTGAAGAAAACAAGATCCCAGATTCAAAAAGACATATGCATACCTATGTTTATCACAGCACTATTTACAATAGCCAAGATACGGAAGCAACCTAAATGTCCATCAGTAAATGAATGGATAAAGAAGATGTGGTACATATACACAATGGAATATTATTAAGCCATAAGAAGAAAACAAATCCTACCATTTGCAACAACATGGATGGAGCTAGAGGGTGTTATACTCAGTGAAATAAGCCAGGCGGAGAAAGACAAGTACGAAATGATTTCCCTCATTTGTGAAGTATAACAACAAAGCAAAACTTAAGGAACAAAACAACAGCAGACTCACAGACTCCAAGAAGGGATGGCAGTTACCAAAGGGAAGAGGTTGGGTAGGGTGGGTGGGGAGCGAAGAAGAAGGGGATTAGGGGGCATTATGATTAGTACACATAATGTAGGTGAGTCACGCGGAAGGCAGTAAGTATAGCACAGAGAAGACAAGTAGTGACTCTATAGCATCTTACTATTCTGAGGGACAGTGACAGCAATGGGTTATGGCGGGGACTTGATAATAGGGGTGAATGTAGTAACCACAATGTTGCTCATGTCAAACCTTCATAAGATTGTATATCAGTGATACCTTATTAGATTAAAAAAAAAGAAACACCTCATAAGTGGTCCATTCCATTTGTTAAGAACAGCCCTAATTGTTAAACTCCTCCCTTATGTTAAGATCAAATTTACTGTAATTTTCCATCATGGGTGGACTCATCACAGTTCTGCCCTCTGGAGCAACAGTTTTTTAAACAATTTTCATCTATTATCATCTGCTATATCTTAAATATTCTCAAAACTCAACCTCTCAATTCCTCAAATGGTTTTTGCATGCTTCATTATTCTAATCACTCTCCTCTAAAGAAATTCTGCCTTCTCAATGTGCCTCTTAGAATCAAATATCCCGACTGAACACAAAATTCCCGATCTGAGCTGACTAGTGCTATTATCTTCTTTATCTGAGTCACTATAAGCATAATAGTACAAGACCAGTCGCTAGGCAGTATACCCATTCATTGCCAAACTAATGGCACTGTTCAGACCAGTTTATAATTAGAGGAGTTTGAAAGTTAAGAGTTTAAAAACTGTAAAGTAGAAAGATCATTGTGGACTGAGGAATTGAGGAAGTTTTCAAAAACAAAAAAAGTAGACTGTAAGCTGCAAAAGGAAGAATATATTTTTGATAAGCAGAAAATATGGTAAGAATATTTCAGAGAATACAAATGCAGAATAGTGTAAAGATAGGAATGAACAAAGTTAAGAGATAGAGCAAAGTATACCTGTTTAAGAATAGGCAAGACTATAAGGCCAAAGGGAAAGGCAAGAGTCAGGCTGTAGAGAACCCTTAACCTGAAGGCAGTGAGGCATGATAAAAGAGTTAGATCAAGAAACTATCAGTTTGCCAGTTTCTACATCAACTACTGTTTGAACTTATACTACATGGAAAAAGTTTCTAATTCAATTCTACTCCAAGATGAAATGAAATTGAGTTGTTACATAATATCATTTCACAGGCTTCTTTCATAATATGAACAACACTCCTAACTGTCCAAATATAATGCAAGGAATGTCATTTTACGAAGATTTATTTTGATCCATCTCTGTTAACTTCCCCAGGATGAATATTTTGCCATTTACTATTAGTATTTGCCAATACTAATAATTATTATTATTATTAATTAATCACCTTCAGGATCTCATTCAAAAGACAGTGGCCTGCTGGTCTATGATCCCCCACATTCCAAAGAGAAATTTACTAATTCGACATTAAAAGGGAAAGAGGTTAGCTCAATAGAATATTTAGACAATGCAAGCTGCCCAGAATTGGAACAAATGAAAAGAGGAGCAGCTCCTTCTCTGAAATTATTTAAATTCAATTAAATAGGAATTTCTGGTTTAACAGTGCTCTTGCCTAAAGAGTCTTTCATAAGGACTAGCTCTGTAATATGGTATGACAATAGAGATTTAAACAGTCCAAGAGGCATTGTAAAACTCAACCTCTCCCAAATCCTGCTACTCAACAGCAGGGATCTACAGGAATAAATAGATTCCCATCTGCTGAGAGAAAATGTCTTACTAAAAACAAAGCAAACTTCTCATTAATGAAAAATCAGCCATGAAAGAATAAAAATTCTGTGTCTCATAATCCCTGGAAATAGACAAATCCTTTTAGGGTTAATGCAGATTTAACAAAGCAGTGGAAGAGAACAGAGCAAAGCAGTTCTGTTCACCAGCAGCTGGGAGAAACACTTAATCAGAGAGATCACAAACAACAATGCTTCTAATCTGTAGAGCCAAAAGAAACATGAACTCTCTCACGTACAAGGTGCCAGGAAAAGGCTCCTGTGGATAAATTCTCTCTCACAATCAAGCCACCTTATCCCATCTTGTTCAACACAAATATAAGCTGCAACTTGAATTTCCCAAAATCAAATTCAACGGGTAATCCAAACCCTGCTTTTTCGCATCAG